>JAUZNC010017615.1:0-26456 GCA_034780395.1 Vannuccia rotundouncinata | reverse complement strand
TTACAGAAAAGTTTGAATGTTGTGTTTTTCTGAATAATTAGCTCACGATTGGTTTTAGCGGTCGGATGTGTAAATGCCGGGACGCCTACAAGTGTCAATGACAATGATTGCATCAAAATAAAAGAACAAACATATTAATACTATATTACTGTACATCATAACCACACTATATTACTGTACATCATAACCACACTATATATTACTGTACATCATAACCACACTATATTACTGTACACCATAACCACACTATATTACTGTACACCATAACCACACTATATTACTGTACATCATAACCACACTATATTACTGTACACCATAACCACACTATATTACTGTACACCATAACCACACTATATTACTGTACATCATAACCACACTATATTACTGTACATCATAACCACACTATATTACTGTACATCATAACCACACTATATATTACTGTACACCATAACCACACTATATTACTGTACACCATAACCACACTATATTACTGTACACCATAGCCACAGACTGTTTTTATTCCTTGGTAACTTTGATTTTCCGATTTAAAAAATTTATTAATAAATATACTCACTACAAGCCTCTTCATCATCTCCACTAAGACAATCACGTTCATCGTCGCACCAATATGCTCGCGGAATGTATGTGGAATTGTCGTTACACAGGTAATGGGTTCCCAGGCATTTTCCTTTGTTTTTAACTGTTAGGAAATAAAATTATTTCAATTATATGAAACAGCTTTTAAAATAATTTTATTGTTATTTAAGATAAATGTTGCGAAATTATAGTTTTATATTTATTTGACTATTATTAAGTATTTGAAAGCATTAATAGAAATAAATTACTGTGCTCCTAAAATTTTCTTTTGTATTATCTAAAACAGTTTAATGTATATATGTACTCACAGGGACAATTGATTTCGTCAAAACCATTTCCGCAGTCATTGTCAGCGTCACATTTCCAGTGCTTCAAAAAACATTTTCGTTTCGGTGCAATCCCATTATACATTTTGCAAGGTAGCTCGTTGGGTTCACAGCGATCTACAAAAACATGAGAAAACTGCAATATTATGAGAAAAACATGAGAAAACTAGAGTAATAGGACAAAAACATGAGATATCAAAATATATATAAACTTGTAGAAAAATTTGCGTTTGTAACTTTCTGACCTTGGCCTAATTAAGAATTACATCAAAGGTTGTTTGATTATCTTTTTTCAAAATGATTTTCATATTTGATTATAATTATAAATATCTAAGGTTTAATTTCAATACTTTTCAAATATTTTCATCTGATAGATCTTAATGCATTCACAGATATTATTATAGTTTGTAAAAAAATCTATTAGCTAAAATTGTAAAATAATTAAACCTCTAAATTGTAAATTGTATTTCAAAATTACGAAATCGATACTAACCGCATAGTTCTGGGTCTTCGTCAGATTTGTCGTCACAATCTTGTATTTTATTGCAGAATTTGTCGCTATCAATACACTGTCCATTCTTGCATTGCCTTTTGTTCACTCCACAGAACCCATCCACCTTCAAAGTGACGTTCAATTTGATGTCCTAAATAGTTGACAAAACAAATGTTATCAATTCAAAAAAGCATTATTATCATTTTTTATTTCTAAGAAAATTATATAATTCAAATAATGCTTTAAATGTCAAAATAATGCAAAAAAATATATAAATAATTGACTTATCATTCTGAGATGGATATAATTATTATGTATTGCACTACAGAATAGTTGAGAGAGATAAATCCTAGCAGTATAATTGAATCATTAATAATTAAAATTAATAAAATTGAAAATCAGTAATATTATATTAAATTAAAATCCCTTCACGATGTTTCTTACTCGATAATTGCAAAAATATATTGTGTCATGATCGTTAGTTTCAATATTATTTATAATTAAAACAGATTTTCCATTGCCCCCTTTCTGTTGTTCCCTTGGTCCCATCTCAAGACGATCGGCCCTGGTCCAATACACCTTTTCCGAACCACTCGTGTCGTTGGCGCTGCAGAGAAAACGAGCTGCCATATTTTGCCGAACTGTTATGACAGGCGGGTTCACTTCCAAATCTTATATAGAAGACAAAATAGTTGACAATTTGAGTATATTGAGTATATTTATAAATAACCATCTTATACTAATTCCGATATTGTTAGGTAGTATAATCATTTGATTTAAAAATTGTAAAATGCAGTTATATATTAGTGTAGAATGTAATGCTGTACTCTCATTTATCAGTGTCATTATATAAAATACAGAAACAATCACTCAGAAAAGCCAGAACAGATCTTATCATAAAACAGATGTTGGCGACGAATTTTGCTATTTTATCAGGAACGCAATCCATCCGACAAGGACCTTATTCATCGAGTGACGCAATTTGTCGCTAACAAAGAGACTGCTAGTCACTACATGCATATCCAGATTTTATGATTTTTTTGTTTTACTATTTTTTATAATAGTATATTTGTTTTTTCTTAACTAAAATTATTTTTGTCTTTAGAATTTTTTTTTTTTAAATATAAATTGATTATTTCAATGAAGTAGAAACGTCGAACCGTTTAGTACCTTCTATTTTAATTTAATTTTTCTCGTATTTCCCCGTGAGTTTTGCACAGACACTTTTTTCTTTGTATATTAATAAATTATATTATTCAAAATTAAATTGAAAATATCTTACCATAAACATTTAAAATGGATTCCTTCGAGAACTGATCGCTATACATACAACGATATATTCCAGAATTTGTGAAGTCTATGTTAGAAATGTCCAAATACGCGGTACCTTTGGGCTCATCAATTCTGCTGACGCTTCCCTGTGGCAGTTTATCTGCTGGATATTGTTGTCCTAAGGGGACGAAATGCCAAGTCACCTCATTAGATTTAAATCCATGAGTATCATTGATTCGGCATTCGATTGTCAACTTTTTATAACCATTACGAACCAGGGTTTTGTTGGGAGTGATGGACATTTCAGGTTCTATGTTAAGAAAAACCATTTAAGATTAGCTATAGAATAAAAATTATTATAAATAAAATATTTAATTACCTGTTTCTTCTGCTCCTCCCCCAATGCTTAAATCGACCTCTGCAAATAATAAGAAATTTATATTTTAAAAGATATTTTAGTTGCATTCAATAATAAAAGTTTTCAATAAAATGACTTTTATTTCTTACGATCTCTATCCCTGGCGAATCGTTTGAGACTGGCCAAAGAACTGGGACGGGCTAGTCGACAACCAGCAATCTCCAATGCGGAGGTTACTATGATCTTTCGTAGTGCTGACAGAACAATACGATGGCCTGACAGTTCCCATTCCACCAAATGTCCAGGAAGCTGAGCTATTGGACAGGCAACTCGGACGTGATTTTTGTGTGTTTTAAGATAGTTCACTTTGTGGACTTTGTCAAAACCTGCAATTTAAATGAAATTAACCCTAATAAAAATTTTAAAGAATATTATTATGTATGTGAGGAAACTAAAAAGCAATATCTACAATTAATTTATGTGTTCTCAAGGAAATTGTTCTTTATTCTCATTTATATAGTTATTTACTTTTACTAAAAAGCAATAAATGATTAGAACCACAGTTTTTTATTACGTTTTCCAAACCCAACTGGTTGTAAAACAATTCGCGATGCTTTCAAAGATTTGACAGTGTGGGCTTCATTGGGATAGCAGTAATAATCTCCATAATCAGCAGCAGTAACTCGTGCTATCTTAAGAAACTCAGAGACTTGGTCCAAAAGTTGGTATTGAGCAGGTCCTCTCCAAGATATCTCCTTAGAAGAACCTGAATCCGACAAGTGTGTGTTCCAGGGGCATTTCACCTCGATCGGTTGTCCCAACTTCGCCGTGATATGGAGAGTTTTTTCAAAATCGTAAGATAGCTCCTCTGGCACTACAGAGAAAGAGAAGACAAATGAAGTCATTCATTAAAAATTGAATACACAATAAAATTAAATAGATTAAAAAATTTAGAGCTGAATTTAGGAAAGATTTTATCCATACCCTGCTTAGCCTCTGCGTCATGGAGTATGATCTGCGTTACAGCTCGTCGCTTCGGATGTTCCAAATTATCGACGACTTCACATCGATATTGACCCAGTTCTTCACGGCTTTCGACACCCAACGAAAATTCATTCTGTCCTCGCAGAACTCGAAGTCTAGTTAACTGGCCGGTGATTTCCTCCACACTATAGAGGGTGGAGATATCACTGTTCGATTGCCACCCTAGACAGTAAATATCAAAGATTTTCACAGGACTTGTAAGATCAATCGCCAGCTCTAATTTATAATTGGACTGTCGTATGGATCCGGCTGTTTGTCCTAGAACGGCCAGAACCAGCAGTATGCCGACAACCATGGATGGTCGTGCCATATTGTGTAGTTTGTGGCTCAAAAACCACAAATGAAGAATTATTGAGAGAAAATGAACTGTAGAAGATCGTGAATTTTCAGTCTAAGAATGCTGAGGCTTAAAAAAATTAAATATTATACTTGCAACACATCAATGAAACTTTCCATGCGATAGTATTTGATTGGTTAATCAGTAAGTTTGGGCTTGACCTGTATCCCGATAAGAGTTGTGATATATGAGAGTAGACACTGATATTAAAATGTTATGTAACGCTATATATTGATATCACAAGATTTGCACCTCAATTGAAAACGACAAAATATATCGAAATATGACAAATGTCGTGCAACTGACCTTTGCGGTACGGTACGCATTGCTGATCTGCGGAGATATTAGGTGAGGTTACACATGATTTTAGACTTCAGACAGAAGTCAAGTATTTCATGTCTCAACCAAACATCTTATTTTATTGAACTAATTCTGAGGAAGAATGACATTAAAATATATTTAAAATTTATATGTTTGATATCTTCCAAATCCGACAAATTTTTTACAGGTTTATCGCAGTATAAATCACTATGACATCCTAGATTTAAATTTATACTTACTAATATTTTAATTGGAATATATAACATTAACAAACAGGATGTGATAACCCAGCTAGCGCAGCGGTTAGATAGAAGAATAAATTTAGTCATATTATAAATAATGTTTATGAGGTTTACAAGGGTCAGTCTTAATTATCTGGAAATTAGAATTCTACCAAAGTAGGTTCTAGAGATGGAAAACCGGATGTAGTTAAGGTATCTGACGAGTGTCTAGTATACATACTAAAATGTGTTTATACAAAGCTCTTGTGAGAGCGGTTACTGGATATGTAGGTTAGCATACGATAAGTATTATTTATTAATTATACCAACGCTTTACATATTCTGGTATCTTAGTTATTTACCAAATGACCCAAAAATGTTTTAATAAAAGACAAAACATAACATAACATAACTTTACTTTTTCTTTTGTTACGACAAACATTTATAGAAGAACATCATTTGGGAAAATCGGCATGTCAGAAATATACAATGAAAACATTTAATTACATTTATACTCTGCAAGTTTTATAAGTAATTAATTAAATTTATACTCTGCAAGTTTTATAAGTAATTAATTACATTTATTATAAATTTCGAAATCTGCAACTGATAATTTCTAAAAACATACTACCCCAAAAAAACTAATTAGTTTGAATCCGTAATATATCAACAGCAAAAATTTTGAAATGGGACTTTTATTATTTATATTTTTATTAATTAAAATTCCATATCGATATATCACATAAATTAGACGATATTCGCTACAATTTGGATAGAAGATTTTAATCATTCTAATTGATAAAGTAAGGTAGAACACGCAGTCTATCTTCTTCAAAAATCGTTATTCGTTAATGTTATAAACAACAAGGAGCTAATTAGTTTCATAATTATATCCTTAAAATTTAGCTAATTACGAATCTATTGCTAAAAACATGTTGTTAGTCATACTATCAAGGACTATGTGAATACAGAACACTACATTTTAAAAGATTTTTATGCACTGCAATTTTATTAAAATATATTTTTATAAACAAGTTAAAATAAAATTTTAATAAAACAATGAAGTAAATGACCGGTTAGAACTACAAAAAAAATACAAGAATTTTATAAATCCCTTACAAAAACACCAAGTTCTAAGACACACAAAGACTAGTGACAATGTTCTTCATTTCAAAATTATGCCTCTCGTTGGATCTTATTTCTTTAGTGCACCTGAAAAAGAGTACAAGTCACGAAATATATCTTTATTTTATTGGCACTAAATATTATTTAGGCTTCTGGTACACTTCACAATAATAGACGAAATACAAAATTGCCTTTTAAATATATATTTAAATTTAGTTTATATTATGCAATCCATATTATTTATGAAATATTTACTAAAACAAAATAATATTATTAATTGTGTTTGGATTAATTCGTATTAATAATAAAAATAATTTAAAATAAATATTTTTTTATGAATTATAATATGTTTAGTTCAATATAATTATTTAAATTATCAAACTTTAATTATAACTTAAATACAGTCGATATCGGGAACCATTTTAATAAAGATTAAACATCAGTCAAAAATTAAAAAACATAAAAATCTGTAATTTTCTCCATCGAAACGGGGTGTTCCTTAGATGCTATATTAAATTTGAACCTCTAAGTTTGTATAAAATACGAACAAATAAATCTTTGTTTCATGATAAATAAATAAAATAATGATAACAAAATATATAAACTTTTGGAATATTTCCAGATTAGAGTCATAATTTTGTGAAAATCATATTTTTATCGCTGGGCGATTTCGTGACAAAAATGTGTTCTCTCCAGTTTTTATAATGAGGCTGCTATTGTCCCAAAAACTTGTCACCATATACAAGGAAACGTAATGGAAATTTACAGCCAAACTATGGGCGGAAAAGATGCGGCTGATAGTTGTGCCATAGAGCTATATTTGGGCTAACATTAAAAACTTGACTTGGAGAATTTTTAGTAGTAGGTAAGATGGAGGTCTATCTCACACAAAGATAAAGACCAAAATAAGATCCAAAAAAGACCCCCTCCCCCACATTTATTAGTTAAATTTTAATCCAATGAAAAAATTTATGTTGCTCCTACCATAGTAATTTTTCGACTAACCAGATTGAAATAACTAAAATTTATGCCATATACGGAGGTGTGTGAGTTGTTGATTTTCCGGACAGTTGTCTCTTGGTCGGTCTCTTCTTTCTCTATTACAATCAATGGCTTCATTTATTTTAGATTATAATAGCGAGGCGACGTTCCAGCTCATCAAGGTGGGTCTTCACTAATCTCAAGGGTTCTGTCAACGATAAATTTCTCGGTTATACCCAGACTCTGGAAACATGGGATGAAGAAACGCAGGATCATCTTGCCTCTAACATTGGATGAGTAGAAACACAAGCGTGATTGAAAATGTCTGGATTTCTCTCCTAACCGAAGGAAGCTCTGTGGCTACCAAAACCTCTGGGAGAATTTCCTGGGCATTTGGTTGATTTTGGACAACTTTTCGGGAGAACTCAGACATTTACTGGGCAAAGCTGGAACGCAATGATACTGGTTTCGATTGGGTTGGTAATTCTGTGATGATCAAAGATATGGGTGCTTTCAGTTTCTACTACGTCTCAAAACTTACTCATCCTATCTAATGGGCGATAAAGAGGTGGACAATAACTCTCAACCCTTTGAAGATGTCTCTCTACTGTCGGTGGACTTTGCAAGTTTGTATGGTCTTCTCCCTCTTCCTATGTTGTTTGCAGACTTCATAATTCTTCGAAGGATGTCTACTCTTTGAAGAGACAGAAGAAAGTTATTGGACTTTTCAAACTGATTCTCCCCGCACCCCCGTCCCCCGTCCATCGAAGACGATTCAACTCAATGGTTTTAAGCAATTCATATTTAACAATGATGACAAGTAGTGAGACTATTTATTAGAGTAGAAAAATTTGGATTACATGAAGTTTTGTCATTCAGCTCAAGTTTTAAATGTCTATCAAAGATTTTATTGAGTTTTACCTCATTTAGAGAAAAAAAATTATTAGATATTATTAAGAGACAGAAGAAAGTTATTGGACTTTTCAAACTGATTCTCCCCGCACCCCCGTCCCCGTCCATCGAAGACGATTCAACTCAATGGTTTTAAGCAATTCATATTTAACAATGATGACAAGTAGTGAGACTATTTATTAGAGTAGAAAAATTTGGATTACATGAAGTTTTGTCATTCAGCTCAAGTTTTAAATGTCTATCAAAGATTTTATTGAGTTTTACCTCATTTAGAGAAAAAAAATTTAATTCATGGAGAAGGTAGGAGGTCAAAATTAAACAAATATTGCCCTATAAAAATTTTAACTTACGAAAATAAAAAATAAAGGAACAAAACCAAAATAAATACATATTAAAATTATGTGGAGATGATACAATAATAGTTTTTCCACAATTGTGTTCACAGTGTATGTAGGTTACTCCTAAGAGTCCATATCCGCATAGCCAAAGGAAGTGAATATCAGCTCAACGAGTGCTTTCTCCCGATTTTCGTGTTTTCACCATTTTCTCCATAGACTCTGACTAATAATTTTCTAATATTCAATTTAATTCACAATTTCCTTGTTTATTGGTTCTGCACTCTGTTTTGGAATTTCTGATAATACGGTTGTAGTTATATTATCGAGATGTTGACAACATTTTTAAATAATTATAGCGATACAGATATGTTCAATTTCTCATCACGTTGTTTATATGGTTAAAATTATATTGCGTAGGGGTGTTTTGCAGTCAACTTAGAATGTGAAGAGAAATAGGTATGAGAATAATTCCTGAAAATTATTACAAATAGTCTCTAATTTGGAGCGAGACGTAGCCCCCATTATCACAACCTTTCCTGTAAGAAATACATTGACGTAGACATGATTCCATTTGAAAATTTGTAAATAAGGGAAGATTTCAGGCTCATATTGGATTGTACTATAACGACTTGATTAATGGTTGAAACGATAGAGATTGATTTTTCTTCCAAATTCATTGGTAAACGTTTCAGTTTGCAACACAGTATAAGCATAAGTACCATATGGAGATGATGTAATATAAAGGTTTTGACTGAATCGAGATTTATATCAGCTCCAATAATATGGATTTCCTCGTTTGAAAAAATGAATAATGGTTATTTTTTATTACATTTCACACTATGCATATATGGTTTTCGCCTATAATAGCAAGCACAGATATTGGGTTGCATAATTGGATGAATCAGACAATTGAATTGAGCAGTAATAGGCAGTTTAAATTGACCGCGAAACACTTTATTAACACTTGTAGATGACATTGTTGAGTGCAAGAGAAAATACTACCGTTTTCCAAAATATTCTTTAATTAATTAAAGATACATTATCCCATCATCTTCCCTTCTTATATTGCAATATCAATAAGTAAGAGTGTGAATGAGTCATTAAAAACAAAAATTTTGATTTTACACTGAAGAATACCCGAGAAAAAACGCATAAATAACTTAGTAAGCCCATGACAAATTATGTTAAGTTTAACAAATTCTGCAGAACATAGATAACTTACTAATTGCCCATGCTGACTTGCATAAGCGTAACAAATTGAATGCGGAAAGAACAAAAATATGTGTTGTTATACTGTTAGTATATATATATATACAGGAATAAATAATTTATTTTTGGTTGAAGATATATTTTTAAAGTTGGTACAGGAATTTAAATTAAGCATCATATATATTATCAAAAACATAGATAACTTAGTAAGTCCGTACTTAGATAACTTAACAATTTTTTGTAAGTACTTACCTACTTAACAAATTTGAACAAATTATTACAAATTATCCAAGTTTTATTGTGGCGCTTACAAACTACTTAACACATTTTTGCCAATTATCATATTTTATTAAACATTTTGTCTTAAAATATCATCCTTTAAATCCCGTTAGCGAGATGCTAACTCGTCAAAAAGTTTGAAAGGGTGTGATGTACAAGAAATAAATCAGTGAGTAAACTGAAATTTACAAATAATAATGATACCAATCTCTACTACACTGATGAATATTTTCAGAAAGATCGAATCGGTAATAAATAAACGAATGTAATAAAAAATAGGTGAAGAATCTACTTTGGGGTGTGTGAGAAACGACGAAAAATTAAGTGAATTGGACTTCCCAAAAAAATATACCGTTTTTCCCAAACTGGAGCAGGTATAAAGTATACATGAAGAATAGTTCTGATATTCTCCAAATGAACATTTTAAAAAAGTTTTATCTTTATTTAAACATTTAAAATATCGTAAAATGGGGGGAAACGACCGAATCTAGCGTCAGATTTAGATTTGGAGCTTTAGTTTTTTATTTATAGGCCAAAAAATAATTTTTGTAAAAATGAAAAATTTTTCTCTATTTTTTTGGGGTGTTTTAATCGACTCAAAACTTGCAGGCTTTTAGTTTTACAGCAGTTCCAGCATATCCCCAAAAATATCCAAAGGGGGCTGAGATAACAAAAATCATTTTTAGGGTTAAGGATTGGGTACTTTTAAAAAAATAAGGGATGCCACGTAGGTTCGAGACTTTAAACCAATGACAGATTATTGTGTAGAACCATGACACTTAGAGATTTTCCAAAGGAATTGGCTCAAAAGGGCTAAAAATAGTTAGGGTGAGTTAGGGTTTAAAATTTTTAGAAAAATTTTTGTTGAAAATTTAAAAATCGCGCGAATCGAAAAATAATCACTTATAATAAAAAAGTTATTAGCAAAATAAAAGTGAAAAAATATCCATAATTTAATAAAATCCATTTTATATAGTCAGAATCTAAATTTCATTTTTGGAGAAAACTACATGACAAATCGTTCTAATTTTTTGAATGTGGTCTAGATAGGGTATTCTAAACATCATATTAAGAGGTCAATAATTTACAATTTTTTGTTCTGACAGCAAAAAATTATTTCCGAAGATTTTAATAAAAAAAAATCACAATTTTTACAGTGTAGAATGCGATGTTCTAAGCAACTTTTATTTTGATCACTAAGAAAAACTTCTATGTTTGTTAATATATAAAGTTTGATGTTAATATGAATATATATATATTTCTTTAAATTTAACATTGCGCGGCTAATCTGAAATTTTAATACAATATATAATTTTTTTAATTTTGCATCTAATACTATTAAAATTATTAAAATAAGTTCCTTATATTTTTAAAAAATACAATAGTAAATTTTTAATTTACTTTTGGCCATTTTTTAAACAGTTTTCGGCCATTCATGTCTACATGGTACATTTTGGGCAACATATCCCAATTAGTAAAAGATGCAACTTCTCACTGCGATTCATTTGGTTTTTTTGGTTTAACGATCCGTTATCCCATTCTCTTTTAATCTCTTTTAGTGTACTATTATAAAAGTTCGACCAATAATATGAGTACAATATCTTTTGAATTTGAATAATCAACCATTTATTTTACTATTATATATGCCTAATAATAATTTGTGAATTTATTTCAATAAATTAAATATTAAATTAAATGTATATTATTAATTAAAATAATTTAAATTTATAAGAATAAACGATTAAAATATAATAGACATTTTATTAATGTTTTTAATTAATAGATTTACAGAAATAAATTAACCAATTAAATGATTCCAAGATTTTACATTGTGTTTTTGATCACACTTGTTCACATCGTTGTGTGGTTTGGTTGTCCGTTGCTAATTATTACATTCACCATTCCTAATAAATCGTTTGGAAAAATGTAATTCAGAGATAAACAAGGATAAGTTTTTGGTTTTTAAATTATAATATCAACATTCATTATATGAGGTGTTTGCGAAATATAACAGAAATTTTAGGTCAAGCATAAAATTGCGGTTTTAAAAGTTTAATTTATTCTGGATAAATATAAATTTTTACATTATGAATATTTTTATAACGTGATTTTAGTTTAAATTCGCCTTTTCTTTGTTATTTATAATGAGTATATAAACGTTACAGTAGGTATTGTTTAAGTATAAGATAATCTATGAAATCTAGGGATTTAAGTATAATAACTCATTAGATTTTATAGATAACCTCATTTAACTAACATATTGTCTTTTTTTTGGGAGTTATTAAAATAACTCCAGCAAATTTATAAAATGCATAGATTTTACCATTTAATATGGCTTATTTTTTCGGAAGTTATTTGAAGGAATCAATTTTAAATTCAAATTGAATTTTCAAAATAATCTCAAATTTTATAAATATTCTGAAAGGTTTAGAATAACTCATATAATCTTATTTTCTTTCCAAATTACTCCCTCAAAAAGCAACAAAGTATGAGTTAATAGTGTTTAATTGATTATAGTTTATTACAATATTGCGATGTTATTATTTAAAAAGCTGATATTTTTTGTTCATTTAATTGAAATGCTTTTAATCACTAAAATCAAGATGCATTGATCCTTTAGTTATTTTAATTTTTCTATGATTTATGTGTATGAGTAATATTAATTGCATTATATAGGAAAATTGACAAAACGTAGGCATGAAATATATTGATTACAATATAGTTTGAACTTAGTAATAATACCTATTTCAATATAATATCTTTTCATTGATGCATCTTCATAATGGCTGCTAAAACCTTAGTTGGTTTACCAAAATATTTATATAGTTTATGATTTATATTTAGTTTTTTCTATTTTTAAAATACTCTTCTTTTATATTTTCAGGTTGGATAAGTTGGAGAAAATCCTAAAAATAGTTGATAAGTTAAAATAATATTGCTGTCATTGGCATTATACTTTATTTTTACTGAGTCATTATGTAATAGTATAACTTTAGGAACGTAACATACAAGATTAAATAAAATTAAATCTCCAAATTATTGAATATATTATTAAAGTTAGCAGTAATGACTGATTGGTTTTATTTAATAAGTGAATAAAAAATGTGATCAATTAATATAATAGTATATTATCTGATATGGCGGAATCAAACATATTTACCTATTTGGCGTTTATATGAAAAAATTCGTATATTCACCATTTAAAAGTATAATGCTCCACTTATTAGAACATAAAACCAAGCAGAAAGACTGTTACAAATTATATTTCTATTTTATTTTATATAAAATATATTATTATAGTATAAAATGAGTGTAACATATGTTCAAAATCAATAAATAGTGGAACAGCATCGGAACCGTTATTTTGTACTACAATTCACATAATTTTCTGTAAAATATATTTATGAATTATATTGAATATATATTATTTTTACTATTTATTTAAAAAAATTGTGCACTATACTATAGGTATTAAATGTAAAATATACGATTTTTTCTATAATATAACCGACAAATAGACAGCTATTTTATCTTGATCCAAAAGTAATTTTTTTGAGAATGGGATTTTTTTGTTCTCTATGATCAAAAATGTTTAAAAAATGTTGGTGCTTTTGTCCGACATGTATTGTAACGATCATTCCACTAAGCGACCTCAATAATACATATGAAAAATATGAAAAATGTTATTGTGACGCAAATGAGTAAATGATTAATAATTTATTTATATAGTTTAAAAATATCTAATTTAATTAAAGATATTTCTAAGAAAATATGTTTAATTCATTCTATTTACATTAAAATCAGGAGTGTGATAAACGATAAAAAAATCGGGAAAATGTATACCAGGGGCGCTATATTATATTTTTTATGGGGGCGGGTGCAATGTATATAACAGAATTTACTCAAACAGTAAAGGGTGAACAAATTTTAATCTAAAAAATCAGAAATCCGATTAAAATCGGAAGAATAAAACCCCTGTAAAATATAAGTTGAATAATTTAGAAATTTTTACAATTCATTTTTGCGAGTCGTTTTTCAAAATTTAAAAAATTGGATATTTTAAGGAAAACATTGATATGTAATATCTATTCGATAAGGTCAACTACCTGCATAGAAGTTTGAAAAAATTAAGATATTTAAATGATATAAAAAAGTTTAAAAACAAAAATTTATTAACTAACATAATATGTAATAAAAGTATAACCATTAATTTAATATTAAAATCGATAATAGAAGTAATGAGAATTCGCTTAATTTAATTACAGATCAAACACTGAATACAACGTGAATATTGGTCTTAAAATATTAACAGTTAGAGAACAAAAAATAATACTTATACAATGTTTAGTTGTAATGAATATTAAGTTGATTTACTGATTAACTGATTAAACATCAATAATCGAAGGTATTTCAGCAACTAACACAATAGTCCGTTTAATTGAGGATATTGAACTTGATGTAAATTTGGTTATTCTGAAGAAAGTCCGATAGAAAAATTACCCTTTCAAGTTCACTTTGCGCCAAAAATTTCAAAAGTAAGTAAATATTTGTCAAATTTTGCTAAACGGAAAATATGTTTTGACTCATTGACTTGATTTAACAGAGTGACCACAACTGTCTTGATCAAAGGCATCACAAGTAGATCATCATATTTTCCTTGAATATGATGTACTCTTAGTAAAAGGTATGAATCTTTGTCCCAATTAAGTGAACATTTAATTTTATATCCAAATTTATTGGGTTGTGTAAAATTCACAACTTGGATATTCAAATCTACCCTCTGGAAAGTCGGTGATCGTCCAAATGAACCAATTCCTTTTCATTAATGGAACCAGAGTAGATCGGTGTTTGTCGGATATCTTGGAAAAAATTTCGGCGCTTTTTCGTTATTTACTCGCATTTTAATTTTTTTTAAAAAAATCACATTTCCCTGTATTTATAAAATGAAGTAAACTTCAGTATAAAAAAGAAAAAATATAAAAATGTATAAAATATACAAATATACGATATTATTAATTATATAGGCTTTCAATGTTTTTACCACGTTTTTGATGTTCAAGTGTGGTGGAACGTTCCTGGGTCTAGAAATAAGTTGGTTTAAAGCTTTGTATCGATTTTATTACTATTGATAATCCAATGTTTTCAATGTTTATACACGTTTTTGATGTTCAAAAAATATTTTACTATAATTCTACATATATATATTAATATTTTTCATAAATACGGGGAAATGCGGGTTTTCAAAAAAATGCAGGTAAATAACGAAAAAGCGCCGAAATTTCTTGTATCGACTGAATTGATTCATTAACATTTTTAATACTGACGATGACATTTTTGGCGACGATTGAGATTTCATCTGGTTTGTTAAATGGAATGGTCGTCAGTTCTTCACCAAATTTGAATCCTTTTTAGTCTCAGTTTCCAAAGAAGAACAAGATTCAGTAGTCATTTTAATATTGACACGTAACTTACTACTCCTATCAGAGGAAATATGCAGAGGTTACTTATTTGTTATATGTATTAATAAGTATTTGGTAAATCCAAATTGAAATGGTAAGCATGAGTATATTAAATAATGGACAAGTAATTCTTCTAAAAGATCTTTTCACAAATTTTTACAACTCAAATTGATAAGAACTACTAAACAAAAGCTGTAAGATTATATTGATTAAAAAGTAAGTAAATCTGGCGAGACAGACAGGCCCTTTTACAGACGATATTATAAAATCTAGATTTTCAAAAATGTTATATGAATTTCTATTCGCTGAACAATTTAAAATATTTGTCACGCTTTGAAAATTCCAAGGTTAAGTATTATTATAGTGCAAAAGCCAAAATTCATTTACTGCAAAAGCTAAAATTGATTTACTGCAAAAGCCTAATATCTTAGGAACGGAAAATATAAAGTGGTGCCCGAAACTAACTTAAGATCCTCTCATAATTCTCTATCTATCTAAAAAAGAATGAAATTAAAAAATTATATTATGAGGCCACATGACTGGCATTCAAAAATGGGTCAAAAATCCGTTTGATTAATTACTACAAAAGCGTTTGCAGTAAATCTAACGGTCATTTGTCTCATGGGGACCTCATAATATATTGTTTTGATCTGATTCTTGTTTTAGCTAGATAAAGGATTATGAGAGGAGCTTAAGTTTGGCTTGGGTACCACTTAATCTGTTTGGTTACCGAGATATTTGGCTTTTGCAGCTCTTTACTAAATTTCATTTTATTAAATTAATTATGGAAATTATTGTACAAAAAAATAGATATCTGTTCAAATAGATATCAAACAGTCGACAAAGAAGAAGAAGACGGTACATGAATTTCAAATAGAAGCTCTATAGAGACACAAATAGAAGCCAACCGGGAAACCATCAAGAGTACGTACTCTATGATTCAAACGATGTAAGAAATACGTGCGATTTTACCTTCTCTTCTCGGAAATGGGAACTTTGTAAATATGATATACTAAGTTCGGATTAAATATTAAATAATTTATAACGTTTGTCATTTTGTCAAAGTCTGTCATTAAAATAAATAATAAACAAAAAGTAATGATGTCTAATTTTTTTGTCAAATTGTTATTATATTATGGTTTAAACAAAAGTCTGCAAACATTTTTGACGAAATACTTGTTTGTCAAATCTGTAAAGTTTTATAAATTTTGTATCTGGCAAGTCAAATATACGGGATTTTCTAACGTTTTCTTTCAACGATTGGCTTTCTAATAATGCCTCTTTTAAAACATTTGTTAGGGATGTCGAAGCTTGATGTTTTTCTTAAGATTATGTGTTCCATTAAAGTATATTAGTTTTACTTTTTTAAATGAATTCTTTCTACGGTAGAATAAAATAATAATTTATAACGTATTAAGTTAGAATAATACAGTAATTCACTAGAGATTGTATGGAAAAATAGATTGATCTTTATAAAATATGACAAATATAATATAAACTACTCAATTTTAGAATTATATATAAGCGTGTATTCAAAATATTGATAATGTTTATAATGAAAATTTTTGAATATATTATTTTAATACAAATACATTTTCCTAGAATACATATTTGTATAAATTGATTAAAATTGTAGTTGGAGTCACATTTATAAAAACCAATCAGACTATGTATATCTTAGAAAGGAAATCATTAAGATGACAACATAATAAACTCATAGTCAAATAAAATCGTAATTAACAAATGACTAAAGTTTTATACGAGTTTATTTACAGTGAATTTATATGGAAAAATTTTTATAAACAATATTTAATTTTGTTAGATTATAGCATAGCTGATATATTTATTGCTATATAAAGTGTAATGTTTATTGATTATACTTATATAAGCTTACCATAACGAATATGAAATGGAAATAAACAATAATTCTTAAATCATATATATTTAATTAATACTTCGTATATATTATACTTTACAAAGTGCAAGCAGAATATTTGGAGATAATGAAAAGATAGTCACTTATTTTGACAACATGTAAACAATACATCAATGGACGGAAGAATAATAAATAACACAGAGATGCTTCAAAGTTCACACATATTGTACCATGAAAACAACATTGTAATAAATAAATACAGAATATATAGGGAGGGAGGCTATCAGTGAAAGACATGTGACACAAAGATCTTCCTAATAATGTCTGATGCAATGTAAGTAAAATAGCAATCTTATGACTCGATTGTAACAGTAAATTTCTCGAGGTTTTCTGTTCTACGTAAACTGTTACAGAATATAAACAACTTAAAATATTCTACTACGTGCTATACTTTGTACAAACTAGACATTTTATCTCGTTGACACAGACTACTTAATGTACAAATAAAACGTTAATTTCGATCATGATCCCCACAAAATCAGCATCATGCATGCAGTGAAAAGTGATGTTACTTATAGATAACACGTTTTCACGTGGGACAATAAAAATTAATGTTAATATGGACAGATAAAATCTTTCTAGAAAATAAAATTATTATTGTTAAAATTAAATATTACAGTAAGATGGAATGAATTAAAGATAATAAAATCTAATCATAACATCACAAATGTTTATCGACAAAAGAAGTGTCTGGTAAAGTTTAACAAGTATGGTAGACACATTGGCAATTCAATATCAAATGTGTAATACTTTAATAAAAATCCAGATAGAACGACAAGATATTACGAGGACCTTCCGGCTGGATCTAACCAAGATTCGTCGACTAAAGTTCGTTGACTACCTCCTCTAGAAGCATAACCAGCGGGAGTTTTTGAGTGGCTCGGAGGTCGCTCATTTTTGCCGGTCATCTGACGATCCATGAATCGATTAAGTACCTCTTCGGGGTCATTAAGTGACACTGTGTCGGACTGCATTCTCTGGAGCTTTCGAAGTCGTTCCTCGTTTTTCTTGGCCAATTCGTCTACATCAAGTGTTGAGGAATCCTCAAGGATATCTCCATTCTGTCGAAGGAAAGCTGGTGTTTCAAAACGCGCAATGTCGTAAGCAGGACGACCGGTATCAGGGTCAGCTTCGAATGTGCTGCCATGAATGCCCAGATAGGCTGATTCCGATTGTAGTTGATTAGAATCTTCTGTAGACGGAGCCATTCCTAAATCTCTAGGATTCATGCCAGGCATACGATTGGCATATTCACTCTGTTCGATAGGTCTCTTACCTCGTCGCATCTCAGATTCTTGCTCCCTAATAAGTGCAGCCTGTTGCTCCTCCAAGGTAGAATTGGTGATAGGGGTTCCAGTAACCCCACCGTGATGTCGAGAAGCATGCTGCTGCTTCAATCGTCTGAACTGCTCCACTTGATCGCTGGCAGTGTCAATTCTTGACGGAGCTCTTCTGACTGGAACAGGACCTTGTCTGTTGCGTACCATTTCAAACACGTCAACATCGCTGCTACCTGGATGCGGGTCCTTGATACCATGGACAACAATTTCATTTGTTTGTTGAAGACGGGGATCATAAACCTCCACATGATTACGCTGTTCTGCCAAGGCACTCTCAACTTTGGCACGTTCAGCGTCTAGCTGACGTCTCATACTGGCCAGCTGGTTCATAACCTGATGGCCACCCTCAGATGGTCGACGAGTTAGTTCAAGTGCTGGTAGAACGGGGCTTCGTCCACGCTCTCCAACAGTTATTATTGGAGAAGGTTCTCTGTGATCCACGAATGCGTTATTTGAAGTAACTATTTTATTAGTATCCTCCTCTTTCTGACGTTCAAGCTCTTTCCTTCTGTCTTCAGCTTGTTTCCGAGCTTCGTCATTGGCTCTTCTGGCTTCCTCTTCCTTTTCTCGCTTCTTTCTTATCTCTTCCTCATACTCTGACTGAATACGACGCTGTTGATCATCCAACTTTTTCTGTTCTCTGTCTTCAAGTTCACGCTGCTGTTGTTTCTTGTATTCTGCTTCTCTTCGCTTCTCTTCAATCTGAATGCGTAATTCATCCTTATATTTTTCAGATTTCACTTTTTCCTCTTCAGAGAGCGCAATACCGAATATACCGTGTCCTCCTCTAGCATGGGTGGATTCACCATGGACATTCGTTTGCCGAGGAGTTCGGGCAGACCCAACACCAGTGGCACTTCCTAACGGTGGTGGTGGAGAATATGACGAATGGTGGTGATGACCATGGAAGTTCAAATGCAAGTCATGGTTGTGACTGTGACTCAAGTGTTCATGGGAGTGACGAGATAAATTTTCATGAGGAGCCCGGTAACTGGTATTTCCCCTGGCGGAACCAGTTGTTGTCGTACCATGTTGCAAAAGATGTAAGTTAGTGATAAGATTTCCTTCGGCATCTTTAAGTGGTGCCCCACCTCCACCCTTACCAAAAGGGTTATAGTTGGCAATTTCTTCATCTTTTTTCCTGTCATATTCCATTTGTTCTCTCTTTTTGAGCTCCTGCTTACGCTTAGTTTCGACCATCTGCCTCTGCAGTTCATTGGCATACTCCGAGCGCTGTTCCTTTTGTTTGAGCTTTCTATCCTCTTGAGAATCGAACATCATACCCTCTGTAGGCTTATCATTATTAAACCGAACCCGTCTAGACGCGTCTCCGGGTTGAGAGTGTGATCGCCCCATAGAATCTCCAAAACCCCCTCCGCCACCACTGTCTTCCAGTGGATCTTTGGCGGCATAGTAGAAGTATGCATCATCGGCTGGAGTGTTATAAGCCGGTAAACCAGCTAACTTGTCCGTCGCTCGCGTGGCACTCGGACCACCGGCATACCCAGCAAGAATGTCGTTAGCCGATTTTGACCGATTTAGATCTGTGGGTCCCGGAGATCGGCGATCATCTAATTCCTTTTTGCGGGCATGTTTTTGTTCTTCCATCTGCCTACGAAGATCATCGGCGTAGCGCTCCTTCTTTCGACGTATTTCGTCACCATTTAGTCGACCGATCGGTAATCCGGAGAGATCATCGTCATCCTCTCGAATCGTAGCTCGTGGAAAACTCCTACCACCTTCATAACGACGGCCAGGAGCCGGTAGCTTATCGATATCATCCAGTGCAGCCATCCCCAAAAAGTCGTCGTCATCCATAATGCCCTTGGGCTTGCGTGTCGGCCCACCTCCAACCTGATCTCGCCGTGCAAACTTCACCTTTGACTTGTCATAGCGAGTATCCAAGTCGCGTAACTGTTGTTCCGCGCTGTCCAGCATACTTGTCAGTTTTGTCTTGGGTAGAGAAGTTGTTTTTCGTTCAACCGGAAAGTAGTCAGGGTCATCATATTTGCGATAGTGACGTTCTTCGAGACGTTTGCGCATGAGAATGTCATCGTAAACGGGTGAACCCCACCCCCGCTTCTCCGCTGCAAAGGAAAGGTCCTTAACCTCCTTCTCCCGTAGGAACTCGTTATATTCGCGATTTCTCTCCTCTCGTTTGCGCATTTCCTCTGATGAATGTTCATTAATGGGCAAAGAATAGCCCGGATCTCTATTGGCCTGACCGCCATATGGCACTGAATCGAGCATATCTTCAATGACCTCTATTCGTCTAGGTCGAGTTGGAGGAGCTTGCTGAGTTCTGTTATCGGAAGGGTAATAGGAAGGCTCATAACCATTCTCATCAGGGGGAGCTTGTGGATCGTACCTATCCGGAATTTTGTGTTGACGTAGCTCCTGGACTTTTCTGTCTAGTTCGTCTATTTTGCTTTTCTCTCGGTACATTCTTTGACGGTCATCTATGATAGCCTCCTCTTGAAATTGGCGCGGAGGTCTCTCCATGACTGGTTCTTGATATTGCCTATGTCTTGGTTGTTGTTGGGGTGGTGCTGGTCGACGCTTCTCTTCAACAAACGCTTGTTGTGGAGGACGGCGTGGAGAAATAAATTCCGATTTGCGTGATATGTGGTCTTCAGCAGGCGGCTTTTTCTGCGCAAAGCGGTTTTTAAATTTTTCTTCCTCCTGCCGTTTGAAATCGTTGTATTCCTGATTACGAACGACCTGGCTGCGCTTTCTGGCCGAGCCATGATCTCTAATGAATACGGCGTCTTCATCTTCTCTTTGTGGATTGAGGTGGTCCCCACCACGATCCCCTTGACGATTGCCACGCATCAGTGATCCAATTTCCTGACGACGCTGTTGCTCAAATTTGTGATGCTGTAGTTCCCCCTCGACCATACGCGCAACCAGCGGGAGCTCCTCTGAGGCGGTTCGTTGTCGATCTAGTCTTGGCTTCGTGTCCCTGTAGTCGTCCTCAGAGTTACGACGCGGTTGAAGGCGAGGTGCTGTAGGAGGAATATTCTCTTTGAAATTGACTGTAAAAGAAAGAAAATAAATAAATTCGATTCTGAAAACTTTTAAATAACGACGCAAAGATTTTTAGTAACGAATAAACTTTAATGAAAATATTATGTTAAGTATATGAGTGAAAAATGGATAAAGTATCGATATTTTGAGAACTATATCATTTGTTATTACTATTTTAGTTACTTATCAGGGACTTTTATATAATAAATGTAGAGAAAGAACTCGTAAAACATAAGATACAAATAAGGGTGTACAGCTTACCTGTTTGAACAGCCTCACTCTCTACCTGATGTCTCGGGCTGATCGAGCGAATCTGCTGACGTTGGCGAGCTAGTTTCGATTTCTGTTCACGAATAAAAAAATCAATGTCGGACGCAGCCATCCTCACTCTGAAAGAGAAGTTACCAAAGAGGGTTGTTTTACGCATATATCTAACCGGGTATCAGTCAAAATGCTGTGAAGAAATAATTAAAATTGTAAATGTGGAAATAAATAATTCAAGAAAATTTATTTAGATTATACACATCTTGAGCCTTAGTTAGATTTTTAATAATCTTACTATGAAAGGGGGTCATACTGATCAAATACACGGTATTGTGTTCAGAAATGAAACGATTTATGAATATTGAATTTGTTTTGTAAATTCTATAATATTTTATGTTTCGATATATAAATAAGTATGTATTAAATTATCATCAAATGCTTTATCTCAGATGTAATCAATTTTACATTTTTGTGATAACATGTCTTACTTTCCTTTCTATATTTATAAAATAGAATATAAACAAATTAATATTAAGAGTACATTTGATCTGCTTGTGTATGTTGAAACTCTCAATGTTGCATTATTTTGTGGTTTAGATTATTTAATATTATAAAAATAGTCAGATAAATCGAAAAATAATGTACCTACAAGTTCTTTAACAAATCCACCCCAATTGAATAATTATTTAGATAATCAAGATTTATTTGTAAACATTCTATTCAAAAAATGAAACAAATAATAAATTCCACAAAAGTACACATTTACCATCGAGAGAAACATATAATCATATTTTAAATATAATTTTTAAGTAATAATACATTTGTTTATTTAAAATGCCAAAGACTTTTATAAAATTGAGAATAGAAACATATAAAGCCTAGCAACACAAAATTTATTTAAAATAATTTTCAAAATTAATGAAATAGTTACTGTTTTATTTGGAGTAAAATGGCATAAAAATTTATATAAATGAAATATCAACAATACAAAAAGCAAGAAATAATCACCATGCAAATCAGTTTTGTGCAAATTAATATGTATTGTAATACAGATTTGAGCACTTAGTTTTATGTATTTTTTTAATTTTTAACATAGGATGTGAAAATGAAATACCAAATACTGTGCTGATTCAATCCAAATTAAACTATATGGGAGTAGGTGTACAATCTAGTGAAAAGCAGATTACAATGAAGTACTTATTCTAAATTATGGCTGTGAAAGTGAATTAGATAATTATACAAGTTATATGTTAACACCTAAGTTAAACAACATTAAAATAAACTATAACTAGACATACCAGGCAGAAAAGAAGGCGACAGGTGAAGAAATCCATTTATCTATACATAAAAACATATTAAAACTACTGTGTATAATGCACCAAAAACAGTATAACAACTTCCAAAATATTCCATGCAATTATACTTTTATTCTTTGTAATTTGATATTCTTTAAACAGTGGTGTAACTAGCTATGAGGCATTCAGGCAGCTGCTACCAGAAGAAAATCAAAATATTGAAAATGTGTCCTTTGATATAAATTTATGTGTGCCTTATAAATAACATAAAATAAGAAATTTAAAATTATTTTTACTTTTTTGATAAAAATAAAATCCTGGTTACAACCAACCCTGTTAAACAATATTTAAAAAAATATTTTCTTTAAAAAAAATCTCACAAAGGGTTAAATTATATGTTTAATATAAACTATTTAAAATTAATTTTAAATGAATATTTATCACAAAACCATTAGCTTAAAACAAAACTTAAAATTTATTTTTTAGAAGAACAAGTAGTTGTAAATATATGAGTGTGCATTGTATTGATAGACCATTAAATTAGTGATGCATTATTGAACATATATCAGAGGTATCAATGATTTTTGTAAGTTTTGATGGAAGAAAATCGAAATAATACAGTTTTTTATGTATAATCATAAAAATTATTGATTCTAAATTAATTATATAAATTAAATTAATAAAACGGAATATATTTAGAATAATATTTTGGGTTTCAAATTAATGTTATGGTATATAATTTGTGAATTAGCACAAGCAACTTTTAGTACCAAAGCAGTATCCTCCAGATCAAGCCTTTTCAGCTGTTGTGAAATTTGATGAGCAATAAACTAAGGTTTAATGAAACAAGCAAGTAAGTCGTGTAAGGTTTGCAGGATTAGGTTTGTGCAATTTGCATAGAAACATCGTTTTTCTTTGAATAAAACATATAGACTTTCAGTTGTGCAAGTATACCAACATAAAAATACATATGTAGTTTAAATTTCTTTTATTTGTGCCATAATCAATTGACATTGCTTCTATTCCTTCATTTGTACTACTCTTGGAAGACAAAATATTGTGGATTTCAGATAAGTGTTTCTGAGCTATTGGTCCAATGGAGTGTGCCTCACAGAAAGCAAAAAATGGCTCTCTGTATAAATGTTTATCTTCAGTTGTCATGAATTCGAAATATAGAATTATGTATGCTAGATATAGTCTCACAATACTGTACTGATGTGGAGATCATATATCGACAACAATCTGTGGAACACAAAACGTGTATGTATGGTAAAAGCAATTTTAAAAAAGATTTTGTAAAGAAAATTACTTAAGATCAGTATGTAGATCAAATAGTAAACGTTCTGCCTGCTTACCCATTACAAAACAAAATCCTTTGTTTGTTGAATTATGTATGTGGTGGCAACTACAAAATCATTGCTTTACAATTTGAAGTCCAAAGAAAATATATAAATAACCCCCTGCCCCTTCTGTTTTTATTGATGATTTTTAAGAATCTCGAGACCCATTATAATCACTCCAAATCGACAGATTTTGCCCTTGATATATTAAAAAATTATATTTTACTAATAACATAATCTCCATATAACAATTTATAAAGAAAATATAGTTTAAGCCATAATGAACTTATTATTTAACTGGCAAATAATGAATTTTTTAAACTTTTGTACTACTGATGTTGGAGTAAAAAAATAATAGTATATAATGAGTTAAATGAGATATAATCAGTTATGGAAATTTTTTTAATTTTAAAATAAAAATGTATCTTCAAAGATACAACACATACCAAAACACTTTGTTCATATATATGTAATTTCTTTTATTGATATGTTCAGATATGTACCATCATAAGATAAATTTGTATAGAAACTATTCATTAATTCATTCTGATGACCAAATTAATTAATTAATTAATTGAGCTAGTAAAATAAAATAAAATTTATTGTCATACAGACAAAGTAATCGAACTGAAAATGGTATTTTTTCTGATCCAATGTAATTTTCTTCTTTTTACTTATCTAAAATGTTTAATTTATTCCTCATTAAATTGAATTGAATTCCACATTATCTGAAACACATTTATAATTATAGTTTCAAAAATTTCAAATATAATGGATAAATGGATTAGATAATTTTTAATAAAAAAAAATCACTAAATGCAAATAACGATCCATAATATTATACCAGAAATAAAAAAATGGTTAATAAATCTTTAAAATATTGAATAATACAAAAAGTCATGTATATATGATTAAATTTAAAATAATCTATTATAATCTTTTCCATTAGATTACATTCTCAAATAAACCTAATAAAGTTTTATTATGTTTTGAACTAAAAGTATTTATAATTTTATAATAAAATATTCTATTATATGACCTCCATAATTTATATATGATAAACAATCAGTAATTGTATTTCAGGGCTAAAATTTCAGAGATTATTCCAGGAAAAGTGTTGTAGATCAAGAAAATTTATATTTACATACTTAAAGTTCTGTATTCAGCACCTAAGTGGGTCAAGAATCTAAGCCTAATAATTAAATTTATGATCAAACCAAATTATAAGAGATGGAAAGTAGGTCTATTATGTATATATGTACTGTAATAATGTGCAAATATTGACAGCAAATAAAATGTATCTCTATTAATCTCTAGGAAAACAATATAACTTCACATCAACACATTATAATCTAATCTATCAAAGATAGTAGAATTCTCTTGCCAGCTAATTTTCAAACTTCTTAGCAATTTTTTCTTACTGCCCTTTAAGTTTTTCAATTTGGGAAAACAAGTCAGTCACACATATTTAGATTAGGAGAATGTTTTGTATTACATAATTTTTGTTTCTAAGATACTGACCGGTTTGTTTGATTTGAACATGGGGTATGCACTGTTTATTTTGAGAAATTATGCAGTTCTCAATACATATACATGTTAACTGTTGTACACTTTATAGTTCATCATTATGTATAGTATTTGATACATACTTTTCTAAAAAGACAAACCTTTTCAGTTTGTTTCATCAACAACACATTTACAATTTCAGGTTGAATTGTACAATTATTGAGGTGATTCATTATTTTAAATTGTAAGCCTTATAAAAGGAATTACTATACAGATAAGCTTGTATTAAAATATGAAAATATGCAGTTATAAAAACTTATATTAATTTATTTTTAAACAGAGGGTGGGGGTGGGTTTCCTTTTGGAGGGGGTAATTAGTAAATAGCTTAACCTCTTTTTTTACGGTCTTCAGGGACAGAAAAGTTACTTCCCAGAATGGTTATATAAATTCAAATTTGTTAGTTAGTGTCCTTATT
>JAUZNC010017604.1:0-26465 GCA_034780395.1 Vannuccia rotundouncinata | reverse complement strand
ATGATATGATATGATATGATATGATATGATATGATATGATATGATATGATATGATATGATATGATATGATATGATATTTGATACGACATTTGATACGATTTGATATTATTTAAACAATTTTTGGTTGAGATATGTTTGACAAAAATGGTTGAGAATATTGTGAGAACAACGGTTAAGAATATAATGACGATTGATTAAGAATATGGTGAGAATATGGTGATAACATATTAAGAAAACGTTGAGAAAATAGTTGAATTGTGTGAAAAAGGTGTGAAAATGGTTAGAAAATGGTTAAAATTATGGTGATGAAATGGTTGAGATATGGTGAGGAAAAAATGATAATATGGTGAGAATATAGTTGAGAAAAAGGTAAAAAAATGCAGGAAAACTGTGAGAAAATTTTGTAAAAATGGTGAGAAAATGGTTGAAAATATGATTGAGAATTTTTGTGAGAAGTTACTTAAGAATATCGTTTAGGATAATAGTGAGATATAGTAGAATGTAGTGATAATATAGTAGAATATGGTTAGAATATGATCGACAATATGGTTAGAATATGGTCGACAATATGGTTAGAATATTGTCGAAAATATGGTTAGAATATGGTCGACAATATGGATAGAATATGGTCGACAATATGGTTAGAATATGGTCGACAATAAGGTTAGAATATGGTCGAAAATATGGTGAGAATATGATTATTTTTTATTAGATTTTTATAAAAGAAAAGTAAATAAAGTTCGACAATTCCCATAAAATTCGTTTGTCTTACCAAACAAACTACAGGTATAACATATACTATACAAGTCTCAAATACAGTAAAAGATTGTTATAACTTGTTAATATTATAATAATGATGTGTAGATACACCTCTGCGCGGGAAATCACAAGGGAGTTAGTCGGGCTCAAACACCTCATTACAACCATCACGATTTCTTACGGCGCACTTAATCTCTGCTTAAAAGGAATTAAACACCGAGATGATCTTCATATTTAATTGAAAACAGTAGTGACAGAGGTTGAAGCAACAAGTCACTCAGCCAGGTATATATTATGGAAACACAGCTTTATTCAAAGCTAAATTATTATTTACTATACAATAACTTATTAACCCTAACCTACTTTTGAGCTGTGCGGGTGTATAATTTGTATCAGCAGGAAAAACAACTTTTCCTCAATATTTTTTTTCTTAATCACAGGAAAAATAGAAATGGTTATAATGGATATAAGAGGCAGAATAGATTAGCATCAGGTAAAATATCAGCGTTTTTCTCAAAATAATTGCAACCGTGAGGAGTTATTCCCATGTTGACTATTGCAAGGATGACTGAACCATGCTCGTACTGGGCAGGCATTGTTCTTTCATGCCAATTGTAACTTGTCTACCTGTTTCCAATTTAACCTGTTAATGAATTTCCCTTGCAACAGTGATTCTCGCAAGGCTCCCAAAGGGCTTCCCTAAGCATGGAAATGCCCTGTTTAGCAAGGGTTTCGTGAGCCTCTGATTAATAATCTAAAAAAGAATTAGGACTGATAAAAGTATAAAGTTAAAGACCCAAGATCCCAGACTAATTTAATCCTAATCAGATCGGGTAATTTCTTGATTAAGGATCGCCTAAGCGGAATGATCCGGATAACGAGATTGAATATTTTTTCACTGCATTGCGTACGGTTTTCGAGGAAATATTTCAGCCTTCCCACAAAAGCCAGTCCAAAGGCAGCCAAAGAATTGGAAAAGTTTTGCGTGTTTTCAAAAATGAAAAAGGCGAACATAAGAAGTTTCTTGTTTATAATGATGATATATAAAAAGGAAGACTATTATCCATATAATTCCGCAATTTAACTAATTTTAATTGCTTCTCTGAAAAGCGAAATGATTTAACTAAACCGAAAAGAAATTTTCCAACTGTTGTTGAGAAAGAAGATTATACTGTTTCCACACTATTTTCCCACACGTTTCTAATATTTGTATAATAAAATAAAGTGTCATTATATAAACGCTGTAATATTCAATCAGTTACTGAGAGAATGTTTAACACTCCTGGGCAAATATTCAAGAACTGCAGTTCTTGGGAGAATAAATGAAAAGACACCCTGTTTAACAAAACATCTTTCAGGTCATGACAAAAAGGAAATATAGAAGGACAGGCGGTCTATTTGTGAGCGGACCAACTCAACCAATGAAACCAGTGGCCGTATTCAATACAATAGCAATTTCCGGTCTCAGATCGCTTCATAACCCTTTTTAGGTACCTCCATATTTCTTATATACGTGGTAAAGGTGTGACCCCTTGTTTAGTTTCAACAAAAGGATGATCTTATATAGTATTCTTATGCACACTTAAAAACTCGTTGGGGCAATATTATATAAAACCACTTTATAATATTGGAACAGTGTTGTCATATATAGTCATTCATTATAATTGAAAGCAACAATTTTATGGAAATAAAATTTCTTTGATTTTCAATATGGGTATCTCTATAATTCTGGTCAAAAAGGAATCTTTTAAATTGGTCCATCATAAAGGGAACATAAAAGTTTAGCAGGTTCATTATCAGAAGGCAGCGAAGCACAACAATTGCTTTGTGTTAATTAATTAAGACGGAATATTGATAATTTGGTATAACTTCCATATAAACACATAAAGGTGTGTTGCCTATTATTGCAAAAAACTTAATATTTAATATAAACTTAGTTTTTTGCTCCTATTTCCCTGAAGCGCAAGGATTTTAATGAAATTGTGGTCCATCTTGCGTGATAGTTGCACGTAAATCTTTCTCGGAAATATGGAGAGGCATCGAGGCGTAAGGTCAAAACTGTTGAAAACCTCAGACAGGGACGCGGTTAATACACCCCAAACTGCGTCCTGACTTCGCGTATGGCCGTTATATGCGACCGACAAGTTTGTCTCCACAATCAAATAAATTGTCGATTTCAGCTGGATTGATTACAGAGGCAACCTGATTCCTGGATGTGGTGTAAAGTGGACCGGAAATGCCTCCTTTTTCGGAGAAGTCGGATGGTTTTTTGGTTCTTCGAACTTACTAAATTTTTCAGGAAAACGCCATCAGATTTCGCGGGTCAAATCAAGCATCACCCAACCGGTTAATTGTTTTGCGTCTTATATATAGAATTAAGAACTCAATGGACATTACCATATGACAATAAATATTTCCAGATAGATTTAGAAATATTTAGAGACTTTCAAGGAAGGACGATTATGGAAATGGGATGGAATTGTATCAAAGCGTATTCTTGGATATAGTGTAACTGTAATAAATCATAATTAGAAAAAATGTGTTTCTTATATATTAGACGTCGCACATGGGCAGATGTTTACAGTTCGAGAATAATTAATTTTGATGGATATATATAAACTAAAACATAACCATATCACATTTTAGTTTTAATTTCGTGCAAAGAAATTTTAGTAAATGATGGGTATATACTAAAAGAATTAATATTTGTGAGTTTGAATATAAATTATGTTAAAGTTAACCTTCATGCTTACCATCTTTGTTCATCCCCCTCTGTAAGCATTTCTTGAGGCGGCACGCCTGACATTGGTTCCTGTGCGCTTTATCGATTACACAGAGGCCAGTTCCAGCCTGACACCTGCAACCATTAATAAAGGTGTCAATTGTCGGATAAATACATCATTAAAGGTATAAATTACAGAAATAAAAAAAATAGATTACTAAAAATGATAATCTTTGAGATTAAAGGAAGAAAGCTCGAGGCATAATTTTCTTACTACATATATACTTGGAATGTTGAGTGTAATGGAGCGTGGAGGTCCAAATCATCTCAAACTGAGTCACCCATTATCTCAAGGATGTCAAAGTGTCAACGAATTAAAACTTGCTAACAACAACTGCATGAACTTATCTTCACAGAAATGACCAGAAACCACTTCAAACAACCTCCATAATTATCTTTACAGATGGTTCCAAATCTTGGATAATTTAATATTCGGTTAGCGACTATGTACAAATGTTGCTTCATTATTGATTTCTATTTTAATTTTGGTATGAAAAATACTTTTATGAATAGGATGAATATGTTTATGAAATTAATTAATTATATATAACCTGTAAATGAGTTTTCGTCGAACACTTCTTTTGAAAAAGCCGCTGCAGCCATTGCAGGCCAGAATGCCATAATGCTTGCCACTGCTGACGTCTCCACATACAACACAATAAAGGCCATGAGGATTGGGTTTGAGTAGAAGGCTGGAGGGGGGGTCATCAGGTACTGATACAGTAACTCCTGGAAGGTCCAATCCCACAGAGCCGTGACTGTCCGCCATTGGTGAGTCCAGAGGCGAGCGAGACGGCGAGGAAGAGCAGGAGCTACGGTCATGACGCTCTTTAAAAGATCATATCAAAGTTTCAACATTTTTTTATAAAAAATCATACATTCACGAATTTTGAAAAACGAAAACGTTTATTCATTTAATTTTATTTAAATTGTTTAACACAATCTTTTCCATATATATGATGAACAAATTACGAAGAATTTTTATTATTTACATGTCTAATCTGCCGGTGATCCATTCTATAAATTCGTGGAAAAACTGTTGAACCTTGTTCTCAGGCTGAGAATTTATTTATTTGTTGACTATCGGTAAAGAAGTTTTGTGTGTGGCCACAATGTGAGCACACAAGTTTAAAATTAGCAAATCGAAAAATTACATCGCAACTTACTTATAACTTACTGTAATAATTGCGATTATGAATGTCGAGTATATATTGTCATTGTATACATACAGAAAAGGATGTCGTTTAGGCTACATACAACTTAAGAGAGTATAGACACAAATATATGGTTTTCAATACAAATATCAAACTTTCTTATCGTCGAGTATTCACACGGTTGGTTAATGTTTCTTAAGTCGAAACAGGAGCAAGTTTATGTATTTTGTTGTGCCATCGTGGTTGATGTTTTGCTGCAGTACTATAATGTGTATAGTATGGAACATATATCAGAATTGTCTACAAGAATTCTATTTCTTCGAAGCTGTCTTATTCTCACGTGTCGAATATCACACATCTGTAAATCGACACAACTATAATTTACATCATAAATAGTATTGTTTGTTTTGGGTAAAGGTAACCCCATTTATTCTACAGTTTGAAAGCACGATTTCCACATCTGTTTTATTGTCAATATATATATGACATGACACTCATGGACGATCCATTGTTGTTTGAGACACGATTTAAGTAAACATCTTGTCCTCATGGTCAAAACGTTTAGAGAAGAAGGGAGGATTTGAACACAGGGAAATGGTTTGATGCGAATTTCGGCTAAATAACTAACTGTATATATACGTTGACTGAATAGCTTAGAGAATTTGTTGGCGGTTTTCTATATTTGATTAAAGGATTCGCTTTAAGTTTCTGACTTCTTCAATGTCCGAACAATGGTCATCTTCAGGTTACATTTGTTGCTATCTGACAGTTATGAGTAGGCCTCGCACGAAGTTTAAACAAGCGTCTATACTCTATACTCAACAAAACTGTTGATTTCTTACAAAATATGTTTGCAGATGAAATCGCAAGTTGTAATAATATGAAATAAAATTGTTTTAATTTCTATAATTCGGCATCTGCAATATACAAAAAAACTCTTTTTATTCCGCTACATAGATATATGATAAACTAAAGAGAATCCTTTGATTTATAGTTGAAGAGAAATCAATCGAGTTAAATGAAGTAGCCTGCTTCATCTTTGACAAATCATTTCCCCCGACTGAATAACTCACATCTGACGTATATTTTGTATATAACTTCTCAGATCAACACAGCAAAAGCCGGATTAAGATTTGAGTTGGGCTGAGGGATCATTGCTCGACGGCAGATGGGAAGCAAGTGACCGGTTATATTATTTAATTTTCTAGATAACCAAATCTCACGGCTTCTAATCCAAAAAGAAATGCGAGGCATCAAATGATTTGGCAGAAATGAGATCTAAAATCGAATATATTTATGACACATTATAACGATATGAAATTCCCTTCTTATATATACATACTCAAGTGATTTCTCATTTCTGAATGATTGAATTTCATTTAGAATTCTAATTTATATTTTGTATTTAATATGAAATGAATATATTAATATGTGGCTAAGATCTTTAAATATATGTATAAATTGTCATAAATGTTAACAATGCCGATATATTGGAAAATGTTCACTTATTTTTCTTTTTTAATTATAATTTAAAATTGACTTAGCAACCACTTTGGGAAAGTTTATAATTCTGTTAAGCATTGGTTTCGTTTCATTTAATTATCAGAGGGCTTTCTATGAAATAGCTCATTATTATAGTTTCCATATCTATAACAAGCTTGCTCATTATTTCAACCCCACTGCGATGCTCCCTTGTCTTTTTGTCAGAGTTCCTTTAATAGATGTGTGTGACGCTTGATAAATCTCTCTGTAAGAATGAATATTTGCAGTCAATGGGTATCAGGTGCAAAGGAAAATTCTGGAGATGATGATATAACTGAAATGATAACCTATACTGACCGGTCGAAAGCATAGGTCAGACCCACATTTGAATAAGAGGACCACTGAAAATCTTTTTTAAATGTCTATATATTCATGAAACCTCAAAATCTCCCATTTTTTCTTTTGTTTGATGAAGAACGGTTTATATACAACTCTACAAATAATGATGTTATAAATATGAAGAAAATAAACAAATTAATTGTCCATTGGCTCTCGATTTTTTAAATTGTGGCTAAGAGTTGGGCCAAAAACTTGTTACATTTGACAGTGCACGCCACGGCAAAAGCGACTCAGCGGCAAATAATTTAATTAACTTGTATTTCATTGGTTTTTATTATAACCTCTGAAACCAGCGGTTCTTCGCCTTGCCTTATGGAAACAGATTGCAGATGATGGCAATATTGTAGCCGTCGGCAATATATACGCTCCTGATATAGACTATATTTTTACAATGGTTTGTTGAGAAGAATATTCCGTTTGAATAAAACGAAAGTTGCGATATACAGTTGCAAAGAGCAATCTGTTTTATTCTGCTTATTGTTATTTAATTCGCAAAGTCAGTGAATAAGTCAAGAATATGGGCATGATGGCTCCAGGCGAAGTCAGCATTAAATGTCAGCTTAACGAACATACGAGAATTATAAATCATGTTTCGTGGGTATTCATTTTCAGATTAAATAGATCACGATCAAATAGAAAGTGATTTGATGGGATGCTTCCATGATTTTTATGTCTGATAATTCACTTTGTATACAATAGATCATTTTTCGATCTGATTGCGTTTATTTTATAACTTATATTTAAAGAGCAAAATTTCATAAAAAAAGTATTTTACAATATCGAATGCTAAAATATATAAATACAATAAGAATATTTAGCATTTAAAATTTAAAATTTAAAATTTCGCCTTACAGAATTTTGAATTTTATCAAACAATGCAGTTTCAGCAATGATTTCGAAATATAAATAATGAGATATATCGACCCGTTGTAATAACTATTGCATTTAAACATATTTAAAATGTCATCTTTATAACTTTATAAATTATATATAGATAAAACATTTGAATATAATTATATTTTACATTATATATTTGGCGAAACAATTTTTTTTAAATATATTTATAACTAAGTATATATAATAAAAACACGGAAGAAATAAAATTTATTTATACTATAATTTATTGTTATACTTTCAATTGTATATTATTTCTAAAAATAAAATAATAAAATAATAACTTCATGCGGCTCAGTAAATTATTAAATGTTTATATTTTGTCGTCGGACGTTACGATATATATATATATTATAATTCAAATGCGCTAACCTTTATATATATTTAAAATTAAAAAATGTTTTAAATATAATTTTATAAATATGATAATATTTAGATCACAATAATTGAATATACAAAACATATATATATAGAACGTAAAAGTTCTAAATTTCATATTAAATAGACTAATAATGTAATATACCTATATGATATTAAAAAATTTATATAGAAAAAGAAAATTGAATTATATATAAAATTATCTCAATTTTATTTTCATAATAATAATTCAATCTATTATATTTATGATGAATTATTTTATAATACCAAAATTCGAATTAATAATATATTATATAGGTATACATATATATTTTGTATTTATTTCCAGTTATATGATTACAGAAATTTGTATTATATAGGTATTTAATTAAAGCGAGAAAATAAACATTTAATATTTAACAAACATTTTTGCATTTACTGTTTACAAAACATTATTATTTGTTAATTAAATGTGAAATAACTTAATTATAACTTTGAAAGATTTGTAATTTAAACAATTGTAATGAAAATTAAATACGTTCTAAATTAATTAAATATTAAAGAAAAAAAGTGATTACAAAGAGAAATGAAATATTTATTTGAATAACTTCTTACCCAAAATGTGGTTGTCCTTGATGTTATGAGCAGTCATATCTTCAATATTAAAAGTTGTCATGTCTGGAAAACTATCAAATTGTGATGCGCTTTTGTAATTGAAATTCAAGATTGCGAAATAGATTAAATATCATTACTTTTTAAAGTAGAAATTTTTAAAATTGTGAAGACATTTAGTGCCGACAACCAATAAAATCGCTGTAACATCGCAGAGCACGTCATAGGTGGCTTCGTAAATCGATTGTTCATTTGTCATTGAGCATAGTTCAGAGAATTCTCTGACTCTCCACCCCATCAGCTGAATCTTTAGTTCTGATATCCCTAGACCAATAATAAATTAGTCATTCAAATGCGGGAAATGTTTGACTAAACTGCAATAATTAATGAAAGTTAACCATTATACATTAGAGATGTCCCCATTTAATAAAAAAAGGAAAGGGGAGGTGGCGAGGCACTTTAAAAAAATTTTTGTCCTCACACTATGTTTATTGCGTCCTCTCATTATGAATATTGTGTCCACTCAATATTTCTACTGCGTCTTCTCATTATGACTAATTCATTCTCTCACTATTTCTATTGCATCCACTCAATATTTCTATTGCGTCCTCTCATTTTGTGTATTGCGTCCACTCATTATGAATATTGCGTCCACTCACTATTTCTATTGCGTCTTCTCATTATGACTATTGTATTCTCTCACTATTTCTATTGCGTCCAATCAATATTTCTATTGCGTCCTCTCATTTTGTGTATTGCGTCCACTCATTTTGAATATTGCGTCCACTCACTATTTCTATTGCGTCATCTCAATATTTCTATTGCGTCTTCTCATTATGACTATTGCATTCTCTCACTATTTCTATTGCGTCCTCTCACTATTTCTATTGCGTCCTCTCACTATTTCTATTGCGTCCTCTCATTTTGTGTTTGCGTCCACTCACTATTTCTATTGCGTCATCTCAATATTTCTATTGCGTCATCTCAATTTTTCTATTGCGTCTTCTCATTATGACTATTGTATTCTCTCAATATTTCTATTGCATCCACTCAATATTTCTATTGCGTCCAATCAATATTTCTATTGCGTCCTCTCAATATTTCTATTGCGTCTTCTCATTATGACTATTATATTTTCTCACTATTTCTATTGCGTCCTCTCATTATGTTCTATTTCATCCACTCACTATATCTTTTGCGTCCTCTCATTAGACGTAATAATAGGACGCGATAGACATAGTGCGAGGACGTAATAGACAATGTGTAATGCGCTCTTTTACTATGACTAATGCGTGTTGAAGTAAGACGTGTTAAAAAAAATTAAATTTACTTTTATTACAGGAAATAATGGAGATATAACTATACTATACATTATATAGAGAGGAAATAGAAAGGGCAGATTACAGATATCTATACTACCTACCATGATCCACGGTATAGAATGTAACAGGTTCTTCTCTATATTTTAAATTATATGTAGGAAACGTATAACCATAAAAAATAGACAAGTTTTTCACAATTCGATCATTTAAAAAAAAAACTTTAATTATTGAATTAATTCGTATCATATCAAGTATCAAAAAAATTTAATTAAAACAGGGAAACTGAATTTACTACTCATAAATAAAATTCTTTAATATACATACCAGTATATCTTTAAGATACATAATATACATATCGAACCTATATTCTGATGGAATTTTCGAGGAATAAAGATATAAGGAGTTAATTAATCGTTTCTTATGGTTCTCAATTTTGTATACACACCTCTGTTTTAGGACAATAATTTATTATTATTTAAATATTATTTTCAACATTTTTTTATTTTTTGGAAAATATTAATTTTAAAATTGAAATGTACTACGTTTTATCAGTTTGTGTGATATCTAAGTGATATGAACAATCATTAATATCTAAAAATCAACATTTTCGATAACTGGAATCCGATATTTCTTTTTAAACATTAAAAATGCTAAATAAAAATAATTATAGATTTGTTGGATTTTTTTAATAATACAAAATTAAAAAAAAAATATTTAATTATTATAAACATATCCATATCAATAAATTTTTTATTGAATTATATTCCCCTTTGTATTAATTTAATTTCAGATTATTAATTAAAGGTAATCATGGAATAATATAGCTAAAAGTAGCTAGCTATAAGCTCAGCTCAAACTAATAATTATCAAAAACTTTCATTCACAAATTTGAATTAACCATGACACTCATCATCGAAATTGGAAACTGTTAGCCTCGAGAAATGGAAGAAGAAAGACTTGTAGTATCGTGTGGCTCATGCTGCCAAAGACAGACGACCAGCTGAGGAAATCGACTTTGATGTTGGAAGCTGTTCGAAAATCAGAATTGAGGACACTATAGAGTTGGTATCTGGCAGAAAGAGAGAGCTAGAATGAGAGATATGAAGAGGGAGGGAGGGGATATAGGCAACGAAGAAAACTAAAATTCTTATGTGTAACAAATTTACTCAAAGATCTTGGTAATATTGCAAGGAGATAATCCGATTAGACTGGTCTGTCAGCAAAGAGTGTCACAATCCACAATCACAAACCATCATTCAATCAAATATCATTAAGGCGTGATTGAATTCCCGCCCCGGGAGCGACTACACACACCGAGGATACTTGGGGAAATTCATCCCTGGTTATTAATTGAAATTGTTGGCAAATGTTATTACCGATCTTTAAAACGCCTCAACTTAAGAGTATAGCTTGCACCAATCGGCACAGAAGTTTGCTTTCAATTTTTAGAAGATGAATTCACAGAGGGGAGAGAATTGGTCACAAGTTGACCGCTCCAACCACTTCTGAAAGATTCCATCATTCTTGAGGATTTGTGGGCTTGGTATATCTCTCCCACAATTAATGACTCTTCAAGGAGCCCCTCTCGTTGACTTGAAAGTCTGAAAAGCCGCAATTTTTGATTCAATAAGCGACTTAACTCAATGAGATGACCTGATTTGTAGTCCATTTATGCCAGTTGTAAATATTCGGAATTGCTGATTGTATTTTGTGTTATACCGCATCAATGATCTCAGCAATTGCCCTTCACAAATCTTGATAGAAGCGTTATCCTATTTCATAATTCTTAAAGAGTTAGAATAGTTCACCCCTAGAAACCTAATTATCACAAATGTTATGTGCATGAAGTTCAGCTCTGAAGAAAAGACTTTTTGTTAGAAAATAAAATAAGAACCAATCGACACTATTTGATAGAACATTACCTCTTGCAACTGCCCTACATAGTTATAGTTTATTAACCTCAAGAGGTGGATTATTGTATACTGACAAGTACAAAATATTTATTTATATATATTTTTCTTCTATATTTAAAATGACTATAATTTACAAGAGCTTAAAAATACGACTGTCAGTATACTTGTTTACTTCCTTCCACATGCAGATTTACGCAAAATTTATTTGTATGAAATAGAAAATTAATTTTCCTAAACAAAAAAAATTGTAATAAATACTTTTGTGTCATTTTGTTTTAATGATAACAGGATAAAAATGTTAATAAAATTCCCTTTTATGTTAAAATCTGTCGTCTTAAACAGTTGTTCTTTATACTGTTGTATAAAAATAGTGTAGACTTAATCTTAAAACTTTTTTTACTAAAGAGCATTCATTACACTTTCTGTATGCTATTCAATGATTCAAGAAAGTGTATGCTAATTGTGTTTTCTGAAATCTCATAGTAATCTGTAGTCAATAATGCCAAATTACTTCTCTCTCTTCAAAGATATAATATATTAATCCTTATTTCATTTGGTGCAATGTGCAAATATTTGACAATCTCCAACTAAAAGTCAGTATTTTTGGTCAGTAAACTTAAACATCTGAACCATTGAAATCAGACATTGCACAAAGTCGTGGTCAGTGTGGGGCATAATTGAAATTCTTTGCACAGAAGGTGCAGCCTAAAAAATCGCCCAAATGTTACCATGTTCACTTTATTCGGACTAAAAGACACTGGTCTAATAAATGACAGTGTTCTAAACTGCGTCCATACTATCATATAGCAAATAGAGTAATGACAAAGAGTAAACTTATGCCACCCTTTTTATGACATAGACAAATGTCTTTTACGAATTACTTTCAAAGGGGTCATTTCTAAAACCTCCAAAATATTCAACTTTGATAGAAAATCTTACAAAAACAGTACTCAAGTATATGGAATAAAAATCTTATTAAAATCAAAATGCACATTGTGTTTACCATTATATAATATAGTTTAGTTTTTTGTGTGTGACAAAATCTAAATTTCGTTTGAGTTTATTATTTGTATGCGAAACTATACCAATATTATAGAAATAAATGTAATTATAATGATTCGGTTCATGAAAATATATTAAGTATAACTTCGGAAAAGATAAGAAAACGGTTTTTATACTCTTAGAATATAAATAAAATATAATAAATATATAAATGAAATATTACAGTTAGGTATTTATAGACAATGAAATATACCAAATGATTCTTTTACAATTGGTAAAAAAAATGATCTTTAAGTTAGATGCATTTTTATGTATAACATGATTCCATTTCACGGCTGATTAAGAACTAATTTTTTATAGTTTTGCTTGATGATGCGAGCAAAATTCAGCTCGAGATATCAGAAAACATTTTCGGTTAACTATAGATAGCATATTCCAAAATTATTGATCCTATCTTACACAGTTGATTGACTATGTGACACTCCCCAAATGATATGTGACGCACCAGAAGTAAACATCTATGCTTGATTTCTAAATTTGTATGTTTTCTATCATTTTGTTTCATTCGCTAAAAACCCTAACCCTGCATTCTAAGCTCTTTTCTTATTTAATTTAAAACAAAGTTGAAACAAATATATTAAAAATTCTATATAACTATAATTTATATTATATAGAATTTACAAAATATAGTAAAGGAAAAAACTATCTAAATATAATAATGACATTGACTTATATAAAATTTATTGTCTTAATTCGAAAGTCTATTTTATTAATCAAGAAACTTTATAGATACGAAATTGTTATTTTGAAAATTATTCAAACTAATTGTAAGGAAAGATATCAGTATAGAAATCAATAAAACATTCAAATTGTGTGGCTCTATCAGACCTTTTTTTTAATAAATTATTATGAGGTAGGTCTAAATATTTGTATTGGTTTCTCTGTGGCTAATGATAATTATAACTGTTAATTTATTATATGAAAATGTTTATACTAGGATATGTAAATAATGCTTACATTAAATTTTAAAAATATTGCTCATTGATATGAAAATGTTAACTTTTTATTGCACACAACTGTTTATCTATTGTTTTAAGCTATCCTAAGAAAAATATTGATGTATATAAGGTTCTCGTATTGTGAGAGGAGGCGGTCTTTATGTATTTATTAATACATAATTTATGCATATTTTCATCCTGCAAAGTGGACTAAAATATAAAAAATCTCGCGATTGATATAATTTAAATGAATGGTTTATATATCATATCTATGTATAATCAAAATGATAATCAAAATAGTATAAATAGATCAGATCAAAATAATAAGATTTCAAATAATTACAAATCGGTTTACGAAATAAAATTGAAATTTCATTTATTTATAATATATCAACATGATAAATAGTTATCGCTGTTTTGGTTAATAATGGTAAGATAGTTACATTAGGCAGTAATTAACTAACTTTTAGCAATTTACATATAAAATTAAAATTCATTACAATAAAAATGGAGCCATTTAATTTCAATATATTTATTATACTACTATCAGTAGCAACAACATATATTATTATAATGATAATTAATAGATAAAAAATCTATTCTTATTCAAAACATTAATCACAAAATATTTTTAATTGGTTATAAGAAATATTTTTGCAGCACAATAACACCATATAGCAAATTCAACACATTGAATATTTTACATAAAAAACTAAATGTGATAATTAAATAATGAGTTCTAAAAATTGTGCAATAAGGAACTCAAACCAAACCAAACACAGCTTAGACAGTTTATTACATACAATTTATTATCGCACACAATTTACGAGTGACTTGTTGAAGAATTTCGACGTTTTCTTGAATTACTGCTCGGCTGAAAATACAGAAGTAATATTTCAGCAATTTAACGATACAAGTTTAATAAATATAACAGAAAATAAAGTTTGTTTAATGCTTATAATAATGAAATATAGAACATTTTTTGCTAAAAATAAATAAAACATCTACATATACGATGTCTTGAAAAATTAGAATCCTTAGCTAATTAAATGAACAGACAATATTTATGGAAATTTAAACAATTAAAAAATGTTTGTCTACATTTCTTGTTCTATAGTCTATATTAACTTTTAATTATTGCAAAGTTGATAAATTGTCCATTTAATGATAGAAAAAATAGCAATCATGCTGAATTTAACGGAAAAAAAACAATAAAACACCAAATAGTTGTGCGATAAACTGAACTAACTCCAAGTTAAAAAAAAATCTAATCTGATAATTGTGCTCTAATGATAAGGGGAATCAAAACAATATTCATGATTTGTCATTTACCTTTCACCTGAAACGTAAATATAATACATTCGTATACAAGTTATACAAGAACAAAACACGGAATATTTGTTAGTGTAATTTTAAAGGTAACGTTACACAATAATAATGGGCATTAGAAAAAATAGAATATTGTCAAAGTTGCTTTCTCTATTTGTAAAGTCGCGTTAGTTAAATCTTTGAAAATTTAATTTTAAAGTCTAATTATTTTCTAGATTTAAAAAAAGACATCTTTATGCCATTTTAATTCACTGAAATTATATTTTTAAATGTTGACGTTTTACGAATTGCTTACTCATATGTTAGGTTTCTTAGGTTTCCCATTCACACTAGGTCACACAGTATTAAAAAGTTACTTCAAAATGTCTTGAAACATCCAACAGCAAGCAAACATGATTGAAGACATCACCACCAGCTGCATTCCTTTATTGTAAGGTCAATTTTACTATATATAATATTCTTCACAGAAAGTTCGCGAAAGGTCGAATTCTTTTTCTACTAGGAGTACCAATTAAATGTTTGCTTAAATTTATAATTTTAGGAATGGGTTTTGTTATTTATACAATTAAATTTTACATATTATATTATAAAAAGCGTTACTTGTGATATCTATAACTATGAAAAGGGTAAATAAATGCAATTAAGACAAATGATAATGCCCATTCCTCAAATGAAATTCAATTAGTTCAATATTTTATATTGATAGTCGTGATAGAAAATGGACGCTGTTTAGAGAATGTATTGAAAAAGTTACGGTAACCTTTTTCAACTAGTTACAATTATTATTTCCATCATCTTCAAACAACCTATTTGCTTCCTCTGTTGACTTTTGCATTAAAGGTCGTTCTTGAACAGCAAATATACGTGGCCTCTAAATTAAGCGTAAGGTTATTGTAAATTGAAGCAAAATTCGCATTACAAATTATTTATACATAAATTTGAATGCCTTCATCGATTTTGTAAAATACAACATGAAGTAACGTTTACTCATACAAATAAGCTGCCTATGTTATTTGCCTAAATTGGAACACTTGAAGTTCCTACAATTCTAATTCAAACACGCTCTTTGAAAGTTGTTACATTGGAAGGATCTATTTCAGATTCTATTTTCATGCATTCCTTCACATTAGAATGGGGAAACCTTTATATTTACGAATAGAATAAGAAATTACACACTTCCATGGAGTTTAATCCTTGATCCAGATCATTGAGAAGATCTTGAATATCTTCACAGCCAACCGACAATCGAAGCAAGTTATCTGTGATCCCCAGCTTCACTCGTTGCTCTGGCGGAACGGAGGCATGTGTCATTATCGACCTGGAATAAACAGCGTCCAAAACGAGAACTTAAGAGAACATTTATCCAGCGGTCAAAGAGTAGAGACAACTCACGGAATTTCAATGAGACTCTCATAGCCACCCAAACTTTCTGCCAGAAGGAACAGCTGAAATAGAAATGTGTTTTCAATGTTTAATATAAGTGAGCTGTTAATTAAAGCAATGAATCTTATTCAACAAGAATGAAGGTAATCGACATAAGAGTGCAAGTGTTTCATGTTAAGGATGGGCTGCAACACAACGCTCAGAGTGATAAGCACCCACTTTAAGAATTGACCCAGTCAACGGAAGGTCAACTCTTTATCAATCAGAGAATAGATTGCGAGAGAAAAATGTCTCAAATTGGTGGAATAATATGACCTCCGCTTAGAATACATGCACCTCCACTTACGGAATATTTTGTTCTCAATTGTCTTTTGAGTGGGTGCATTGTCAAACAGAACAACAAGTACGTTATAAATCAACTTTTTGACATTTGTAATAAAAAGGTGACCTCGATTATATAGACGAATACAATCATATTCCTCCAAAGAGGTGTCACGAGTTAAGCCAAAATGTTGTGACAAATGAACAAATATGATTCACCTTGAGCTTCTTGAGTAGGCCGACCGTTTCCTCCTTTCCTCCGCGTACATAGACTGACACCATGCCACTGTAGCCGTGCATTTGCCTGCGTCCTAGTTCAAATTGAGGGTGGCTGGGTAGACCTGTGCGATAGAAAACGTTTACACACTCATGAGAGGGTATTGCTATTGTATGAATGCACTGTGCTAAGTTGAGAATTAATGGAGAACACGTTAACAAATATCATCACGTTTTAATCCACGTGATTTTGATTTCCCATTATTAAAAAAAGGGACTTATAGAGACACTATTATAAGCTACCTGGGTGCAAAACCTTCTCCACTTTGGGATGGGCCTCCAAGAATCGGGCCACTGCTAGTCCATTTCTCATGTGCTCGCGCATTCTCAGAGCCAGGGTCTTGAGGCCTCTGTTCACCAGGTAACAGTCAAAGGGAGAGGGCACTGCTCCGGCAGCGAACTGAAGAAAGGTGATCCTGTCGGCCAACTCTTTACTTTTGGTTATGAGAGCACCCATGACGACATCGGTGTGTCCTGTTATCAGAGAACATGTCTACAATTGCTATAACCGGACATCATTTATCAAAAGGAAACCATTCATAGGACTTAGAATCTCTTTATCTATACTTGAAAGTGTTCAAATTAACAGAAAAAGATTCATTTGAAGACGGGAATGATTGTCATTGGATGTATTTTAACCATCACAATTATAATAGAAAAGTTGCCACGTAAATAACTCAATATGATTATAATTTGTATATAGCATAAGTATTACAGAGCCACAAATTTTTATACAACTGTCTAGATTACGAATTACGAAACATGTTCTTCCTTTCTTGATATTTTAGGATATAGCATGATTATTTATAATGACGTCAACAAATTATTAATAACTGTCAATACATTCAAATCAATAGTAAATTAATCGAATATATAATAATGGTGTAGGTCAAGTCATCACAAATGTGCAGTTAGGAAAAGCGTAATATATTTTCTTAACACAAAAAAACAAACTGCTGGTCACCAAGTTATTGTAGATTTGGCAAGGAGTGTAATGTCATTCTGAATGCAGACAATTTCATGTAAACCTTGATTCAATAAATATTTTTAATGCGATCGATTAGAAAATGCAGAACTATGTATGACGAAATATATAAACATGCCAGCTAATAATACTAGCTTCTGGAAGGTTTTGAGTAAATTGTGAACACTGTTGTGAATGAATAAAACCCCTTTCACTAAAAGTTAGTAATACAATTCTTTTAAATTAAATAAATGTTACAAATTCAACACTCACCGTTCATATATTTGGTTATAGAATGCATCACTATATCAGCACCAAGTTCAAGGGGGCGCTGAAAATGTCAAAATTAAAATAGCAGAATATAATTAACATTCTTTAACATATTGTTTCTTATATCATTAATTTTCTGATTTTAAATACAAATCAATACATTTAGAAAGTGGATCTCTTCAAAATGCTTGAAAATGAATTTAAGAGATAAATAAGTCATTTAAACATATTCACAAGGAACAATTGAATGACTTTAAATACGAAACAATTATTTTTTACATTCATCATGTGAAATTAAACGGTCAGTTTTATAAATGTAATAAGTATAGCTACTGTTCTACTCATTACAGACATTAAATCATAGGAAGTATAACTGAGTACCTGAAAGTAAGAAGACATGAATGTGTTGTCAACGACGACAATAATACTGGGGTTCGTCTTATGAACCAGAGTGGAAACAGCCTTAATATCGACCAGCTTCAAGAGAGGATTTGTCGGTGTCTCGATCCACACAATTTTAGTGGATGCGTTGATAGCGGCGGAAACGTTACTGATGTCCGACATGTCCACCGGAGTTTGTTCGATCTTAAATTTGTTCGCGATTTGACGAAAGAATCGATTTGTACCTTAGATTACAAATTATAAATTAAAATAGTTTCGAAAAACAATCTTGCTGGCAGGTTAATAGGAAATGAAACTGACCTCCATAGAGGTCGTCAGTAGTGACAACATGGTCCCCAGATGAGAGGAGCTGAACGACCGCATTCGTTGCAGCTAGACCAGAAGAGAAGGTGCAGCCTGGAAAATAGGTGAAATAGAAGACGATTGTTAACTCAAATGAAATAAAATATGTAACAAAAAAATTCTTTGTTCTTTAGAAAAAAAAATTTGATAAACAAGAAAGTTACACTGATTTCCATTTTCCAAAGTAGAAATACACTTCTCCAAGACTTCACGTGAGTAATTACCTCCTCTAGAGTAGTCATACTGAAAGAAAGAAAATGGTATTTGATTAAAATATGTTTAATAAAAATAATAAATGAATCAAAAATTACTTTTATTTCGTTAAATAATAGATCAGAATGAGAAATTTATTAACTTTTAATTATAGGTATTAGACTTCAATTGCTAATTAAGGGCAACAAATCTGTACTATAAAAATATACTTTAAATTCATGCAACAGCCGATGTGTAGGTATATTATAAATATATTATTATAAATCATAAGTCAGTTTGATCTAATCTGGTTTTACTTAGTCAAATTTATTCCATCTATAAAAGTATAAATGTGAAATTTAGTTTCTACAATCTGTAAATCTAATTTAAATCTAGTGATAAAAATGTAGCAAACTATAAACATTTTTAACATTGATTAAATTATATTTTTTGGTATAAATGAAATTATATATTTAAATTTTAGTAAGAATCTGTCATTGTTCAATCCAAACTTATTATTTTTTTTAATTGGGTTCTTAATATATATATGGACATATTTGCTATATTAAAATACTACACTAAAGTAAAAAGCACAAAATATAAATCTATAATGAATATAAAAAATTACATCAAAAATAGCTTTGTCCTATAAATATGTATGGTTAAGTTACAGAAATATTGAATGTATATAGAATGAATGTTAAATAACAACAAGTAAAATAGTTATTAGTAGTTTTCAATAAGAAAAATTAGTAAAACTCTTCTAGTTTCTTGGCTATTTGTGAATTCATATTGACAATTTGTTAAGGTATTTGATTCAATAATCATTCTGGGTTGCCTTTTCTAAAGACCTAACAGTTTTAAAGTCATATCAGTACTGGACCATCAAAGTTATAATTTAACTAATTTCATACATTAAAAAATTAAGAAAATGGGACATTATAAATTTCAAGACCTTTTAAAAAAAATTTAAATTCAAATAATTTTCCATATGCTTAGAATAAAGTTTTACTATTTCAAAACATGTACAAACCTTCTAATTGAAGATCAAATACTGTAAAGTTTATTTTTAATCTATAAAAATATCAATTTAAAGAAAAACTATAGAAAAGCTTTCAAATAATATATTTGTATATTAAAATTAGTTTTTAATCATTTTAAAAATCATAATTAAAGATTACTAGATTACCTAATTAATATACTTTTATATCAAAAACTAAATAAATAAACTAAATAAAAAATATTTAGTGGAATAAAAATATTATTATAAAATCTGATAATTTAATAAAATTTAATTATAAATATATATATAGTACCATTATAATAATATTTCTTATGACTTAAATACAAAGCTAATTAAAAACTCTAATTTAAATGTATAAAAGCAACCTAAGATGTTTCCAAAACTCAATGAAAATTTCTAGTCTTTTCAGTCTTAAAAATAAGGGCTGTCTAATTGCCTTAGGACAGGTAAATTTTCTAATCAACAAGTAAAAATTTTAATTGCTTGTCCAAATAGACAGGTACATTTTTTTTACTATGTGTGCCTATATATATATTTATATAAATAAACAGGTAAAATTATTATGGGCAAGTAAAAATCCTATAAGGACAGGTAGAAACAAATAAATGGGCAAGTATAGCAAAATCCATATCTCAAGATCTGACTTTTCTATATAGTAAAAACTTTAAAATGCTATGGTTTTAGTGGTATATTTAAATACTATACTAAAAAACAAATACAAAATGTAAACTTATAATGAATATTAGAAATAATGTGTATGGTTGTTGGGTGCATTTTACCAATCTGCACTAATTACAAATATGTACTGCATAAATTACAAATTGATTCAGTGACTGATTACATAAAAAAATTAAATTATATAAAATATTAAAATATAATAAAATATTTACTACTAAAACAAAAACATATTTTGTGTAATATTATTAATAGAATTATTACTTTTTTTATTTAATATAAAGCAGTCAAATTCACAACAGTGATATGTAAATTATTTAATAAAAGAAAGCAAAACAAAAATATAAATTTTAATTATTATTTATAATAGAAATATTATTTTTAATTCAACATAAAGCAGTCAAAATTCACAAAAATAATAAGTAAATTATTGCGCTAATTGCAAATTGGTAATTTGTGTAGCACATACTAGTAATAAGTACAGATTGGTAAAAAGAACTCAACATTATTAAGTTTTTGGAATATAGAATAAAATTATAAAATTGTTTTATATAATTCTAAACTATGAAATTAAAAATAATGGATATTATAAATTCTAAGACTTTTACAAAATTGAAGAAATTATAAGACTTTTTTAAATGCTGGCATTAGTCATTTACTATTTGTTAATATGTGAAATTAGCCTATATAAGCCAAAAATCTTGGAAATAAATTATATTTAAAAAATATTGTATGAACCCTGAACCCTGGTTAGTGACCAATTAGAAATCTGACCAGTTTGGAATTATTAATTTTTTCAGATTCCTATTAACTGGACAGACTTGTAGTAATTAATCTGACCAGTTAAGAAATTTTGAACTAGTTAGCAGTTTATTTGGTAAAAAATATTTTATCTATATAAATGCAACATAATTGAATTTTATTAAAACAATTTTTATCCAAAATAATTGAAGTGAAAGACACTAAACTTAATAAAAAATGGAATTTAATAAAACATTTTTATTGAAATAAAAAGTTAATATGTTATATAAAAATATATATTTATAAGAAAGATCATTAGAGTATTATCTTTTAAAAAGAACTGATATTTGAATTTTAAGAATAGGTTAGACCAGTTCTGTTCAGGAATATGATTTTTTAAATGATCAGACTGTTTGGATTCCTAACCGGTCAGACCAGTTAGGAATCTGAAATTTATGTTAATTTCTAACTTGAATCTGACCAGTTAAGAATTTAAATGCAAAAATAGATTGAATTTTTGAATATTAAAACATTTTGAAATGAATTAATTCATTAAAAAAAACTTACCTTTGTACAACTACCGGGTTCTCTTTGCATGAATGTAGTTGATAACGTAATTGGTGGAATAACAGGATTACCAATACCATCATGATCAAATGGGGGATGTCCTGAGTGGATTGCTTTTGTAGAAAACCCTTCAAATGGTTCAAATTTCTCATGTACGTCAATTGATTTAGGTAACTCTAAAATAATTTGTTTAATGGTATGATTTGCCATATTGTTATCACCTCAAAATATATCTAAAGAAATTGTTAAAAAAAGTGCAAAGCAACACGAAAATATTAATAAAATTGCCGCGTTTCACTTTATTTATAAATATAGTTTATTTAAAGTTTATTTCACTACCTACATATAACCATAATTTTTTTTATTTAAATTTTGAAAAACAAATGTTACCATTTCCAATGGCCGTCGCAAGAAGGGAGAGGGATATCCTGCCCCTTTTTAATATTTTTATCAGACGTGTTTTTTTCAATATTAATGGTAATTATACATCTAATTTTATCAATAATGATATAAAGTGATCTGTTCTCATTTGATTTTAGCTTTTTTTGTACATATATATTGACCATTTTTTTCAGTATAACTTTTTTCGCCCATGATTATGTAAATAGATGTTCATGGAAGGTCACGCAGTGTCTATTTTATTTTATCAATAAATATATTTTATTAATGAAGTGGCGGGGGAGCTGGGGGCGGTTAGCCCCCCTCTAACAATTAATGCTTGTTGGTTAATTAATTAAGTGCTTGTCGGTTTTTTACTTTTTTAAAAACACTAGTAAAAATTTCTGTTCAATTAATCTACATGCGTCTTTTTGTTTTGCATTTTTAATGGATTTAATTATAATATCGATCAAAGGACTTCTATTCATATAGCTTAACAAAGAAAAGACATTTTTGGAGATATTATAATATGTTGTCGGGTAAAAAGCGTTTGGGTGGCAAGATTATAGCCCCACCAATATAAAAATGGCGGCGCCGATCATGTTATAATTATAAACAGCCGAATTTTGGAATTGTATACGTTAATATATATATATATACCATTTTTATACTCTGATTCCAAATATCTATTCATTAATCAAAACTTCCAATCTCAGATAACTTATCATCTAAAAGATAATAATAATATACAAATTCCCATAAATAATTATATTATATTTAAATACTTTTATATGAATTAATATGTTATAATTCTATGCTATGAAGCTTTTTAAACATAGCTACACAGTAGTGTAATTTTGAAATGAAATATATCTTATCATATAACTTGTTTAGTTGATGTTAACATAAACAATATAGTATATTAAATGCATTATATACTGCACATTAATTCTAATTAGTGACCAGTGCACTGCTAAAATATTTAAATTTAAGAACTAGATTAATGTTGTTACCTACTGTTTTATATTAATTTGCCTATATAAATGAGTAAATTACCATTTTTAGATACCACAAATTTGAATTTAAAAACGTTTTTGTTATACAAACACAGATTAAACTTTAAAATAATAATTATGGTATGAAGTATTTTGGTTATTTTGTAGTTTTTATAATGTCTACAATGGAATAATTCATTACGTATTCCATTCATATATTTAGTTTTTACATGATTATCAAGTGAAATAAATAAACAATTTTAAACCCAGTCACATTAAAAGTCAATAATTTATTTAATATATAATAATTAATAAACATAAATTATTAACAGTAGGTAGAAAAAAAGAGACTTCATATAGGTATACGTAAAAACAACTGTATATTCTTTAAAAAAAATTAAATGAAAATCAGTTTCAATCATTTTGTAATAGTTGATCAAAAATAATAATAGTAAAAATATATTAATTCAAACATTTTGTGCAAATTCATTTTGAGGCAGGAATTGCAGTTAATAAACAATACGTTAATAATTTAGAAATATATAAAGTAATATGTTAATAAGTTATCACATATTGTAAAATAAAAATTTAAAAATATAGTAAATTGTAGCATTTCAAAATCTCATCATATCGTAAAATTAAAATATATAAAAGGGTTTGAACAAAGGTTAGTACAATTATTTTCTATTATATCAAATATATTCAAATATTTAATTTATGAACCTACTAAATTGTCATAATAAAGTCATGTTCGGAAAATTGAGAGAACTTAGAATTTACAAAGAATTTCGATTCTGAATAATATTATGTTACAAAAGTTGTAGTTAATCAAGAATGCTAGCTGTCGAATTACAATGTGTTCTGCCATGTGGCTATCCATAGAATGTTACTTTTAAATCTTCTAGATTCCAGAATCTTCGGAAATTGTTTTTCTGAAAATGCAGAAGTTTATAAGTGAAACAAGTTATTTTGACATAAATCAAAATTCACATTGCCTAAATTAAAGGAAAGATAACAGATTACAAAAAGATATTTTTGATCCAGAAATAATTTTTTAAAAAACGTCCACAAAGATGATAAAACTCACAAGGAGAACTTGTAATGGAATTTACGAAGAGGCTCTGCTAAATAAACTCGGGAAACTCATATCTAGTTCACGAAAAGATTAAAAATATATATAAATAGATTTTCAGTAGAATGGAGTTGTGGCTCAACCGACAGAATTTGAATCCAATCAATAATCACAAATGTCAAAAAATGTTACAAATTACTACTTATAGTCATCGTTAGGTCACTTTAAGACAAACATAATTTTCACATTTACTTTTAAGTTATATTCAAATATCAGAAAATTTTATTGTTTACGAAACAAAGACTTCCAAAAAATGGTTTTCAAATGCTTGAAGCCCAAATGATACGCGATACATATAGTAACATTTGCTAGGGGTGTTGATTGGAATCTGTGTAGTTAAAAGTTAGCTCAAAAGAACGAGTTTATTGAAAACATCACATTGATAAATTCATTCAATATTTTTCGACATTCAAAATTAAAAAGTAAAGCAACAATTAATAAATATTAACAGACTGAACAAGACAATTCTTTGAATTGATGTGTCCATGTGTTCGTATAATATAATATGTCTAATTTATGTCTACACGATTCTACTCTAACAATACAAACACCCCAACAATGACAAAATCGATGGAAAATGACAACATCTACCGACAAATGCGCCTCAAGAAGGAAGATTTGTACAAACGAGCGAGATAACATCGGGTGTCTACACTCGACATGGATGGAGACATCAAGAAGTTGGCGAAGAGCACCCAAAAACAATCCCTACCCAAGGAACCTCACTCTGGAACGAAAGAGTTATCAAAGGCAAGAACCCAGAACACCCATAACTGGGCTAGAATCGCCATATTAACTGACAGCAAAAGCAGCATACAACAACTCCAAAGAGGCCCACAAAACCAAAACGACGATTCAGGTGACCAAATGCACTAATCACATCCAATGGGTGCCGAGCCATGTGGGAACACCCGGCAACAAAAAGGCGGATGCGCTACACATAGAAGCTACAAACCTCAACCAGAACAAAGTAAAACTAAAACTCAGCGTGGCCAAAAACTTAATTAACAGACACATCAAAACGAAATGGAGGGAAACCTTTTGTGAAGTGAAACCTTTAAGACGTGAAGTCTGGCGACTGGGCATTTGTTTGTATGCATGTTTTTCATTCTGCCTAATATGTTTTCTAAAATAATATTGTGTTCGTCTATATTCACACGGAACACAGTAAACGTATTCTTATAAATTAAAAAAAAACTTTCTGGTTACATTTGTCCAGTTATGTTTGTGAACATTTCTTTAACATTAGGGCAGACCAAAGGGTCCAAAACGTGAATAATAAACGTGAAATTGACACATTTACAACATGTTCAGCATATATCTAACATAATTGACCAATATGTCGATAATTGTACATGCATGCATAAGGTATGGCAGACGAAAGCGTCCAAAACGAAATTCACATTAATAATAGTGAAATTCACACATTTATAACATATATGTCGATAATCATTGACATGTATGTGTAATTATCAACATGTATTTACAATTATTGACATATATATTGTAAATGTGTGAATTTCACTATTATTAATGTGAATTTCATTTTGGTCACTTTCGTCTGCCATATAACGTCTTTGTAATACAGAGATATTTATACTGAGATATCACTGAAAAACATTGCTATGGTAAAAATACTTAAATATAGCAAAACATACCTATTTTAATGCCTATATATACGATAAATAATTTATGTACGATTAAAAATAATATTGAAAAGTATATAATGAATAGTATAGTTATATCTCTATGATTTCCTCTCTATATAATGTACAGTATAGTTATATCTCTATGATTTCC
>JAUZNC010017593.1:4968-26490 GCA_034780395.1 Vannuccia rotundouncinata | reverse complement strand
GAATAGTAATTATTTACTTAGTGAATAGTAATTATTTACTTAGTGAATAGTAATTATTTACTTAGCGAATAGTAATTATTTACTCTGAATTCTCTTAAAATAGATTTTTTTAATAAATGCTTGGATGTTTACAAGAATTCTGTAAATTTTATAGATAAAGGATTCCAAAAACATTTGCAATCAAAATGAATCGATATAGATAGTTGGAATATACAATCTAAGTTCATTTAATCCAGATTAACATAATCCGATCCATCGAAAATTCTCTTTTTCGTTATTTTGACAACAACAAAAAAAGTTTTAATCAAGATTATTTAAACAGAATATCCATTTCGAGTTTTTTAAAGCTGGATAACATACACAAAAACTGACGAATAATAATTGCAAATGTATTAAATTGTTAGAAATGTATAAATGTAATAATTATGTTTACAGAAATCAATTCGAATTTATATCCATTCCGTTTTTTTATTAATTTTTAAGAATGTTATCCCCTTCGATTTCTATTTTATGTGGTTTCTTTTATTTAATTTTACTTTGTAGTTTAATAAAAAAACTAAATTTTGCATAATTTTAAATATTTTAAAATTCAGAACCCCCACCGAATTTAACTAAAGACACTATACTTATTCTACAGAAACGAAAAATACATTTTGTAGGATTAAAAATGCAATTAAGAAATTAGAATATCTGATTACGAGTGTAGTATTACAAAAAATAATGTGAACAACAAAGTCTATTACGTAAATATACGCGCTATAGGATCTTATTTCCTGTTTTTTATGCTGTGAAATTTTGTTTTATTTTTAATTGTTAATTATTTAATAGTTCCACGAAGCGTTAAATAAAAAATGAGAATATTTTAACATACATTTAATAATTTTACCACATAAAAATAGATGACTATTAAATTTCTTCCTATTTATTTTTATTCGCTTCATGACATTTTTGTGGTTAACACCCAATTGGTTCTTTTCGAGTGCATGAGTCTGGCTTATTAGATATTATTTTTAATAATATATTTTAGAATATTTACCACAGGAAGTCAGTCACCTTTATTTATAGTATGAAAACTACACTATTAATTGTTATTTCTTTCAATCATCTGTTCTTTTTGATATTCTTTGGATGTAGTTTATAAAATTATTCAATCATTATAATTTTATTCTTATTCTTATATGATATTAATTTTACTTTCTTTCACTTTTTTAATTTAGATATCACTTAAAAATAGATGGACTAATATTTACCTTTATTTTTTTATTTATGCAATATAGGTACTGTTTGTTATTTATACTAGCTGTTAACTCTTTTACAAAAAAAATATATTATAAATAATTTTGTATTAATATGTCAAGATTAAGTTTTTTATAAATTTTTTAACTGAATTTCCATGTCTAAAAATTTCAAGTAATCCGTTTAACAAATTTCTGCTGTCTCAACAAAATATGAATTTACAACCCCCTGGATAGACTTATACGTACTGAAAAAAAAAGATTTACCGATTGCTTGTAAATTTTGAGACGAAACCTCGTAAATATTTAAAAGGGTCATAATAAGCCAGACTTTTTGTAATAGTGAAATATTTTCAAATCCTGCTTGAAGCTTTTAGAAATGAATAAATATCGATATCTATATTTATATTTATATTTATATTTATATTTATTTATATTTCATTATAAGTATTTATAATTTATTTATAAAATGATATTATTATATTTAATAATTGCAAATAATTTGATTTTATACCGGTTTTAAATGTTAATTTAAATAATTTATGTACAGTTGTTTAATATATTTTGGTAGATATCCAACATCCAAAAAGCTGACTAAAAGTTTTTCTCAAACAGTCAAAATTCAATATTCAACATGAATTATTTTTTATTTCCTTGTCATAATGTCCTTATTAATTGGGTCATCGTAGAAAAAGTGTTTTTCAAAACAAATTCAATCTATGTTAGATTTCGATCAAAAATAGACAATTTAGTAACTTAAAATGTACTACTCTACAAATCCTTGTGTTAATATCATTTACCTTTCTACCTATGTCAGATATGTATGATATCAATGAAAAAAAATATATATATCAAATTCAATTTCAATTAAATGTATATTATATACCTATCATAATTAAATTTTTTTCACGATGAAAATCAGAACTGAAGAATTTAATTTGATTGTTGTAACACTAATGGGGAATTGAAAAGATTGGAACAGCAATACATAACATCATGAATACTGTTTAAATAAATACCATCATGAAAATATTTAAAACAAAGTTTGTTGTTTAAAAAAGGCAATTTTTTGAGAATATTATGTTGTAAAATATTTTTCAGTTATACTATTCGGTGTGAACATTGTGATGATACGATTTAAATAATTTTTCAGTGAATTTCAGTGATTGATGGAGCAGGACATCTATCATATTAAATATTAAATTAAATCATTTGATCATAGAACACTTGTTGAGCCGGGAACCAACATACATCTCATCAAGAAATATCCTCAGAAGTACTGTCAAAACGAAACACTGAAGAAAATAAATAACTAACCAGCTAAAAATATATATCAGTTTACAGCCAGCATTAGAAATGATGTAATTTATTTAAAACTATATTTGTCAATCAAAAATTTGGATTTTTTAATGATATTAAATTTAAGCGATCATTTGAAAGAAATTTTTATAGAAGTAAGATTTTATTAAAATGGTGACATCGGAAATTGCATAGTTTAGTACACGGGGGACAATCCATAGATTAACAAAGGATGGACTTGTCACGCAATTATATCTGAGACTGCCGGCTGAACAGTCGATAACGCTATATTTAATATAAATTTGTCGACTAACATATAATATAGACTTTCAATCTTAATGCAGAAAATCAATAATAATTAGTGTCGTCAAATTTATATTTACACTAGCTGTATAAATATTTAGGTATAGAACTTTCAGATTAAAAATTAAATTAACAATCTTTAAAATTATTAGTGAATATTTAAAATATGTATCGATTTTTCATATTAGTTTGGTGGTCTTTGCATAGATATATTTACGCTATAACTACAAAGTATAACTACTAACTACAAATATAACTACTAACTATATATACAATATCTACATTATATAGCTATGTTCTTTGATGTTATTCTTTTATATTATTCTTTTATTCTTTTATATACAGTGTGGGCCAGAATTCATGGGCACATTTCAAATTATATATATTTTTTAAATTCTTTAGGTACTAAATCAGTTTATTTAATTAGATATAAATAAGTTGTAAAAACGTACATATATCAATCATAAATCAGTCATTTGAAATACTCTAAATGCTGTCCTTCGGCAGCTATACACACTCTTGCAATCGAGATCTGAAACTTCTATACAGACTTTTTCACAAATTTGAATAGGAATTGCATATTCTTTTCTTGTATGTATTGTCTCAAGTCATTAAGAGTCCTGGCGATTCTATCATAAACTTAATATTTAAATTAACCTCATAAAAATAAGTCGTAAGGGGCTAGGTCCGTTGACCTAGGGGCCCATTTGATAGGACCACATCTTCTAATCCAGCGGTTGGCAGTTGCCCCATCTTGCAAAAACCAATTCACTCCATTGTTTAAAGGAAAGACATATTCTCTTCTAATAAGTACAGATAAATTCTGGAATTAACATTTTCAGTGAAAAATATGGAACCAAAAATTCATTGTGATGAAATTCCAGCCCAAATCATTTTACCCGGCACTTGAAAATCATGGTCTATGGTAAAATATGGATTTTCCGTAGCCCATTTTACACAATTATAATGGCTTACATGGCCGCTTAATGTGAATTTTGATTCATCTGTCCACAATATTTGGTCTTGCATTTGAGGATCATCATCAAATAACCAAGCAGCGGCGATCAAAATCTTTATCAGAGAGAGCCTGTTGTAATCTTGGAATATAGAGCCTTGCTTTAAGATCTTTGAGAGGACGTCGAATTGATCCTCGACTAATACCGCTTTCTAAGAACAAACGGCTAGTTGATAAAGGAATCATTGCATTTGCATTATTATTGATTTGCATTTCAATAACTGCCTTATTAGCATTTATCCTGACTGTTCGGGATCTCTCTGGGTGCATCTTCAGTGCATTAAACTGCTCATTGATTCTGCCAATAGTCCTTCTGTGGATAGCAGCCGGACTATATATCTTAATTAGTTGCCTCTCAACTACGGTTGCATTTTCGCTTATTGAATATATAAACGTAACGCCTGAATTTTTTGTTCAATGTTTGCCATAATACAGCATAAAAATGAAGAAACACGAATAAACATGTTGAAATTTGAAATCCGATCACGTTTAATTAATTTGAAGTTAGAAAAAAATTATATTCCCATAGAAATCAAAATCTCAAATGATCGTGTTATAATACCTATAGAAATCAAAATGTTTTGCTGGAGGGTAAAATGAGCTGAAATATGCCCACGAATTCTAGCACACCCTGTACATTAATTTTCGAATTATGTTATTTGAAGCTACAAAAAATCAACCAAATTTTCTATAATTTTTCGAAGAAAATTTTCGTATTTTGACCTTACTGCTTTAAAGAATGACTTACTATTTCCTTTAAAAAATCTTCGTTTCTATTTGTATTTAAAATACTATTCTACAAAACTATATATATATTTGAAAACCTTGCTGTATTCTGAAAATAATTTCTTCTTCATTGTATTTGATTACAATGATTTTCCTTGCCACTGGCAATTCCGAATTTATACAGGTGTGGTGTATGCTTCTTTTCAACAAGAAGTCTGTAATTATTGGGGGGAAAGTGAAAACACCCATTCTGGGTATAAGATTAAAATTACTCTCAACATAACTATCTGCCATGTTTTTCTAGAAAAGAAAAGCCTACAATCTTAATCTCGTTATAAAATCAATAAATTTGCTTTTCAATAGATATTTTCAGTGATGCATGATGCATTGAAAATATATTATTGTGTTTTAAAAACTTTAATTTGGGGTTAGCGAATAGCTATTGTGTATTGACAAAGACTGTAATAAAGTGTATTAATAACATGAATTGTATTATTTTTGTATTATCATGTCATGGCCTAACGTAGTGTAGATTTCAAAGGAATTCTTTTTAAATAGTTTTATAACATTTGAATTTTTTTAGACAATTTCTATGTAAATTTTTCAAGTTTTTACATAAATCTAAGTTAAAGTTTGTGTCATAATTTCATTAAAATGCATCTAGATTAATATGTGTTGATAAAGTAAAACTTATTTCTTTCACATTAAAATTTTTTGTAGATAAATACTTAATATAAATATTGTCATATGACAATATGAGTTATAAATGATAGAAGAAATTGATGATGTCAAGTATTTATTTATATATTGGAATATACACATTAACATGATATGTCATGCATAAAATCAAATGTCTATAACTATATAATCAGATTTTGTGTAATTAGCGTTAAGTGCATTGGGAGAAATGTTTAAATGATACAATGTTTGCTTACTTTGCAATATAATACTTCGTATGAATGATTGTTTCAAGGTTAGCAAAAAAGTTTTCTCCATAATAATTAGAAGTATATACCTATGTATTGCATAAATGAAATAGAATCTTCAACTATTTATATATATTTATTTTATCATCTGTCATAAAAATTTTTTAATTGTAATATTTCGATGTACATTCTGTATATTTTGTATCTAAAACGTAATTATTTATTTGATTAAAACATATAATATGTTGAACATATTGCACACTATCATATAAAAACATTATAGATTTCATCGAGAACACAACTTTTTGTGGTTGCAATGATATTATTCATATTTTTACTGTTATTTAGAATTATAATATTTTATATATTTGACTAAAAAAAAGGATTTTTAAGCATTTTCAATTATTTTGAAACTTTTTCAAGTCGTATTAAATCATGCACGGTTAGCCAAAATGAAAGTTCATAACTGCAGCGTATTTTAAGTATCTATAATACCATAGGAGGTTAAGCCGAAATACTAATAAAGTTCGATTCTGTCTTTCATTTAAAAAAATATATTTTATGAAACCCTATACATTTTACCATAACATTATAATCAGATTGTGTGTTTATATTTCATCATCAAACGATTCCGGCATCAAGATGAAACTTTTAATAATTTTCGTTGCTTAATTAAAATTATAAAATTATTCGGAATTTTACGACAAAAAATTAAAAAGCTTCAGCGCTTATTTGTTTAATTAATCAAAAATGTGTAAGCAATAATTATTATAAAATTCCAGGTGTCATTTTTGTATTATCCTACAATATTATTAACATTATGTTTAGCCTTCTCTTTTTTATTATTAATTTAGTAAATGTAATCGAACGTATTCTTTGAAGAAAGGATGTTTATTTCAATATCAAAAGACGGCTTATATTCCTCCCCGCAGCTGCCTCGACTCTCGTCTGTATCGAAGTTTTCATCAACGGTGTCGCTTACGAGAAATCGCACGCTCCTCTCAGACACCCTCAGCACGCCCTCTGGTCCTACGGTTATAGTTTCATCCTGGTCTGGTTCTCAATTGTACTCCATTGCGTGAGTTTCGCTGTCTACGTCGCCTATGGCCGCAAACGCCGACTTCGAGTATCACACGCCGTCGCCAAAGAAGACGCACCACTCAATCTTGGCCGAGCGGCGTAACTATAGCGGCTGTTATAAGTTGAAGGGGATTAATTAACGAAATTGTAAATTTTTTGGGTGAAAAAGCGAATCCATCATAGTCGTGAAGGGTTGAAAATAATTTTTTTAAGTTTTATTTATTTGTAATTGAATTTGGGTCTGTTTTTGAACTCTTGTGTTAAATTATTACATATTTTTTCGGGAATTTATAAAGTACATATAGATATTATTATACTCAAATAATTGTAAATTATTTTTTTTTTAAATCGTATTTGAATTTTTTGCTTCAAATTAAATCATATTTGAGTTAAAATTTGTTCAATTTTATAGTTAGATAAAGCGCCTATTCACTCAATATTGTGAGTGTATTTTACAAATTTTAACTGTTTTACATTGTTGAATTAAATTATGTAATAATCCAACTTACTTTTAGTGTTTTATGATAATTTTAATAAACAAATGAACATAACCAATATATAATAGTGTATGCTTGCTTGGATTAATTAATTTCTGCGTTTGGAATTGTTTTATATCATTATTTGTAAGCTTTTTGTGTTAATTCCGTAATTTGTTACAGGAATTAACAGATACAGAGGCCTATTTTTACATGGTATATAATTGTCTATATGAATTGTGCTTTCCTTGAGTTTTATGTATACACTTGCCTACTACTTTTCCATAACTCTAAGAATCAATGTATACTGTTTATTTTTAACATTTAATCTAACTTTCCCATTTTCCCAAGTTTCTTTTTATATTGAAATGACAAAAATGTTAGTTGTATACACACGAGGAGTGTCTTGTATTCGATATTAACAATTCTGACATGTTTTTTCAACACGTAATTTATTGATATACATATTTTTTCTGTAAATTACTTTAATTAATAAATGAAGTCAAGTCATTGAAAATTGAGATTTTTTATGTATATAAGATGTTATGTTTATTATTTCAAAATTGACTTTAAATTGATTGAAACGTGTAATTGTTTATAACTGTATATATATATTTGTTTAAAATTTGTTTGTAAAATATTTACGGATAATTTTTAATCAATTTTTTGTTTGTAATTTCAAATATTATATACCTACGTCGGAATAAAATTAATCCATCTTAATATGTGTTATTTTTAATTATGGATGTTTTAAATATGTATAAGTTTATCCTGATTCATTAAGCTTTTGTAATTGAAAAGTATTGTTATAATTTTTGTTTTTGTACCATAAAACTGTCAAACAAAACTATCAAACTGTTATTTACATATCTATTTACAGTTAAGAATATATTGTTAAAATTAAATTATATAGTTTGTTGTTATATTATTTTGAGATTATTGCTTTCCGTCGATAAAAATTATAATTTCCGACTGTTACTTTTAATTAAAAATATAACCGAAATAATAACATTGCAAATAAACAAATATTTATTTATACAATTCTCAGTTCAAACTCTCTCGCAAGAGTTCGAAATAAAAATGTCTTGATAAAAAAGGAGAAATCTTCCATTTATTATGTATTCAAATTTTACAAGAAGAAAAAAAGATTTAGTAATGCTTCATGTTAAATAAATGCAGTTTAAAAAATACGAAAAATAATATTAATTTGTTGTTAAAATTCTCGACATATTTCACTTCTATAGACTTCTACTTTTTTATACTATACAAACAGTAAAACCAAGGCATATTACCAAATCTATTTCATATAGTATGTTTTTTTAAATGGCTAAATTATAGACAAATTTTGCATAAATATTTAGTTATATATAAATTTATCAGACAGATTTATAATAATAAATATATCAATCAATATTTAGAAGGAAAGAAATTAAAAATGGAAATCTCGGAAATTAAAACTGTAAAGTAACAAAATCTTTAACAAATCTAATTCAAAAGTCATTATTTCAATTATTATTATGCTTTTGAAAAATTAGGATTCATAAAATGCTCAGATTAAGATTAATGAAATTTTTAAATGAAAATATTTCATTAAGAATTAAACTGTATAATATTATTACACATTTTATATTATGTTTGAAAAATTATTATAAGGAATTGTTTTTAAAAAAAGGTAAAATCTGTAGTTCTTCAATTGTTTAGAAATCTTTTCAAATGTGTTTCTAAATATGTTTTATGATGTTATTTTACTATAGGAAACCATTTCATTTCAAAATTTAGCGCATATATTTTTTTAATCAGAATAATTTGAAACATAATATGCTTTGAAGGAACCGAATTTTAAGTCAACAAAGGGTATGGTTCTCTACCGTAATATATGTAAGTCGTTTTCTTAATATGTAGAGATTTTGCTATATTTTACACAAAAATTAAAAATATATATTAAATTTTGAATATATACAGAACTATACCTGGCTCGATAAAAGTTTATTTAATCATATTTTATAATCAAAATTTTTCAAAATCTGAAATATTCTCTATATCCTATTTTTCAATATATTTGAGCGACGATTTGGAACTAAATTATTGTACAAAATTTCTTTAATAAAAGGATAATTTAATCATGATATTTACTAATTTTGAAACACGTTTTAAATCTTTTATTTATTATTTTAAAAGAATCCTCATAGACAGAAGATAAAAAACACTTTATTAAACTATTAAAAATTTATACAGAATTTCTTTCATTATCATTGCAAGATTGAAGAACACTCAAAATTATTTATATAAGCAATTTATTAGCTAGAAAGCAGTTATATGGTTTCAATATCCATGGATATACCTTAAAAGCTTAATTAAAAATTTACTAATTAATAAATCAATTAATCACATATTTCCAGGCTATTTGCACATGTAAATAAAACATGTCTGTATCCTTTGTATTAGGTATATTATGTTGAAATATAATTGCAAATCACATTAAAACTTAGAAAGTTATTAATACTTTCACGGTAATTACTGAAGTATAAAATGGAAAAATTGGTTGTTTTCATTTTATGATTTTTTTGATCGTTATGTTTTTGAATTGTGCGTGCGGCGTAACATCAAAGAAAACAATGATACAATACTAACATATATCATGTCGATTGTATGAACTTGGATTTCGCATAAAAGTGATTTATCGTGTTATTCTTAATATATGTGGAGTCATTTATTTTACCCCGTATAAAAAGGAAAAGAATGTGCAAATTTTTATTATATATGTTTATTTTATTAAATAAGGCGCTTTGTATATATTTCTTTTTTAATATTTTAATGGACAAGGTTTTTATATTTTCATAATTTTCAAGTATTGCCGTATAGATGAAAATATTATTCTGCTGACGAATTTCTGTCTTACTAAAAAAAAAATTTTAATATTTTAGAAATTTTTGTACATAACAAAATCACAAAATTTTCATTTAAATTTTTCAGGTTTAACAAAAATTGAAATGAACATCTTGTTTATTAACTTCTGGATTCCTATTGCCTCTTATAATATTACAAAGAAATATAGAATATCAAGGATTTCAAGAAGCTCAACCTACACAGAATCGGATTGGGAGATTATAGTGAATGTTAGGTCTCCTGATGTTTTCATCATAAACCCCACGAAGTTAGTGTGGTCTTTGTTATCTGGGAAAATATTATTTAATATTTTTTTTTTATTATTTTAATGAATTTAACCACAAAGTCTGTATAATGTACGAATCCATTAAGAATCGGTAAACTTCCTACAATAACCTCCCAGAATTGCTAGACGGGAACAAGTGAGACCGATGGTGGGCTCGAACATGCTCCGAGAAAACATCCTCCGAAACATCCTCGTCTTGACCACTCAACCATCCTGTTCCAGCCAATGAAATATAATTACCCTTTTTTGGCTCAACTATGAACACCATAATCTGTTGATTCACTTTGGAATACCTACTTGTTGACAGAAAAATTTGTTAAATTAATTATGTATTGGCTTTAAATATAATTATGTATATTATTTATTTAAACAAATGGTAACAGTGTAATTCTGTTAGAAAAACATATAACATAGAAAACTTTTTTTTATCAGAAATAATTTTGTTTTGCGCTTGTGCAATTTTTTGTTGCATTCTATAAAATAACATTTTGGCATCCTCTATTTAAATTCATAATAATTACTGATCAAATTTCTTTTTTATTTCATTTTCATTTAAATTGCATTCTGCATTTGTACATATTCATGGGTGCGAAATGTCCGAAATATATTAAGAATTGACAGAAAAACTATTTAATAAAAAGGTTCTATTTTATCATAATTTGAATATATTATATATAGAACCAATTTAATTGTTCGCTTTGATAATTTCCATATTACCACGCACAGTTCGCAGTGTTATTTTTTCGTTACTTTTGTTTGCAATTCATTATTATTTGTATACTTTGTATACTTTGTATATTTTGCATACTTTGTATATTTTGTATACTTTGCATACTTTGTATACTTTGTATACTTTGTATACTTTGCATACTTTGTATACTTTGTATATTTTGCATACTTTGTATACTTTGCATACTTTGTATACTTTGCATACTTTGTATACTTTGTATATTTTGTATACTTTGTATACTTTGTATATTTTGTATACTTTGTATACTTTGTATACTTTGTATAATTCTCGTTCTTTATTTTTAGAACATAATTTAAGCAGTACAAATATAAAAATAGAATTAAATTTATAGAGTAAAATAAAAACTAAATGTTTTATATTTTATTTAGAACCTATTAATTAGTATTGAATTAAAATTAAAATATTAATTTAAATATTTCAAAATATTTATACTACTGATCAGTTGGTCAGTAAAATAAACACTTTTTAAATATTATTTTTATATTTTCTTATTCATAGTTTTATTAAACTAGCTTGAACTATAGAAGTAAATATGCCATTTACTTATATCGACTTAACTTATCTGGATTACATTTTAAACGCCAGATGTATTTTTTGGTAATAACTAGTTATATAAATTGATATATAATAAATTTATGACTATATATAAAATTGAAGTGACCTTTACATTTATTAAATATATTTAAATAAGAATAAATTACAGATAAAAGAGTACTAAAACATGAATCATTGGGTTATTCAATTGATAATAAGTCTGCACTTTTATTATGTAGACTATTCAATAATTTTTTAGAAACATGAATATGATTACAATATACGAATATACACTTTATTTTTTTGTCTATTTTTTAAATAACACAATTAATACTAAATAAATCACAGTTATTATTATTATATTTATAAAATATAATATATTAATTAAAATGAAAATGAAAATAAAAATGAAAATACCTTAAGTTATATTACAAATAAACCGCTAAAACTTTAACAAAACCAAATATATATATATTTTTGTATATTTCAGTTAATTTTATTGCGGTTAATTTTACTCGTCTCAATGAGTGTCTTAATAATTGTATTATTTTTAATTATCATTATTGTGTGACTCTCAGACACAGTCTTCCTTCCACTTTTTAGAATTTTTCATCGAATAAAAATGCAGATAACATGTTTTTGAAAATCTAAATTTTATTATACCGTTTATAGGTACCGCCTTTCATCTTGTTTAATTTAATATTACTTTATTATTTTTTAATACAAGCATTTAAGTAATTATTTTATGTGTAAGGAGTTTTATGACATTCTAATTACCTACGCATTACAGTGCCTGATATTAATTTATACAGACTGTAGGGATAATTAAATCATTGACTTGATGTAAACTTTTATTTTTTATTTCGTAATAAATTTATTCAGTAATAATATCTAATTGAGTAAATAACCAAATGTAATGGTTCGATATAAGTATATAATGTGAAGTATCCTTTTGACCTGTTTAATATAAGGTATACCTTTGCCAATATGATGACCTCTATCTTAGAGAAGGGGGCAGTGTTTGTATAAGGTGCTGTGAAACTTCTCTGATTATCGTGTTAACCTGTATTTGCTATGTAACCAACATATTTTATAAATTCTATTCTTCCAACAAATCTTGTTGCTTGTTATAGCGGTTAATGTGTAAATTACTTAACAAAAGCAATAATCGATTTATGTCCTTTGTTTAGAATACTAATATATTCTTGTTCACCTATAAACTCGCAGTGGAGTGAGGGTGAAATGCAGTAGCTCTCTGAGTAACACTTCAAATACTTTCTTGCATTATAGGGAGTCATAATTTTCAAAGAACATTCAAAAGGGGTTGGCCGGTTATACTTAATATTAATATCAGTATTTTTCTAAATTTATTTAGAATTCTTGAAAAGATAAGATTGCCTTCTTATTAAATTAAACAGTATGATAAAATATTGACCTAATTTTATACGAAGACTTATAATATTTGAAATATTTCACATACTATAGACCTCTATTTTGTAGAAAAAATCTAACTTTTAACTTATTATAACAAAAATATCTACGTAAAGCAAAAAAAGGGTAATTGTTTTAATTAAATTAAAATGAATAATATTTGTAAAAAAAATTATTGTAAAAACGTTATAGTTAATATTATAAATAAAGCAAAACAATAGTGTTTTCGAAGTTCAAAAATATCTTTTTACTATTAATATTCAAACTCGAGAAGCTTCCATAGTGTGACTTGCACTGCGAAATAAATTCTTTTAAAATATATACATCCGTCCCAAGCTTTCTTCCTCATGTTCCTATAATAAAATGTCAACGAAAATATTTATTCGCATTTGTTAGAAATTGTAGTTAGGTAAATTGTGTTTGCTAAATTCTTTAATTTAGAGGTTGAAAATTTCGCTGATTTATTGATCTATTCACTATTCTAGTTCGCTATTCTACCGACCTTGAGGATATAAATCTTCAAATCTATTATACAGTAATCCTATATGCGCATCTCATAACAATAACGAAAGGTGTTCGCATGTATCGAGTAATTATGGGAAGTTAAATGTTAAATCGTGTTTTCAGTCATTTCAGTTTTGAAAGCTGGAATGAGGTTGATTTTAGACTTGTTATTGAAAACTATAATTATTAATTATAGTTGAAGACCTCTTCGCAGCCATTGTTCACAACCGTGCACAATATGTTTACTGCAAATCTTTCACTCCACCGGAACCTTGAGACACATTTCTTTTGAAGAACAAATGAAATCATAAAGAGGGGACTGTCCTGCAGTTAAAGTTTATGACAGAAGTGAACCTGACCATATGGTATTAAAATGTACGTCCTTTCGAATTCGAAATCCTAAAATATGTTCTCTATAAATTTACGTCATTTATTTCGGTGTGTTTGTCATAGTGGAAGGGAAGTGTCCTTGTCCCCACTCACTCATGAAGGTATGAGTCTCTGACCAGCTGCTAATATGGGACTACATTGGCCTCCTGTCACATCTGCCTATAGAGCTTCCCTGACTTGAGGAAATGTAAACTCAATAATAAGTCGTCACAAAATTCATTCCATACAAGATCGTGAATTCATAAATAAACGGTTGACCAGGGACGTATTTAAAGTATAAATTAGACGATTAGAGGTGTCCCTGCAGTTGACTTTTGGATGTTCTTATCTGCTTATTACATGTAAATGTATGTCCTTACATAAACCTTCTATACATATTGAATAAGGTTCTCGTGGAAACTAATAAAAATATTGTATGCGTTTTCAAATCAAAAATTTAATTGAAAATATAATCGGTGCGTTAATCGGTGCGCGTGTTAATCCTCCGCCGCGGGGAGACACTTTTCAACATTTTTTAATTGGTATAAAAATGTCTAAAATAAGCAGAGTAAAATAAGGTTGTAAAGGGCCATGGTTTTCTGATTAATATGACACTTCTATACAATGATATATCTAAACATGTGATCAGACAAACATTTTATATCAATGGAAAATAAAAATGTTATGTGTATAAATTAGATCCGTAAAAATTATGAGGATACACATTACATTTATACTTGAACATAAACTTCAAAATATAATTCACAAAATATTATGCTGCAACTGCAATGACCTATCCGCGGACTTGTTGATAAAGTTAAATTGTACACCTCATTTTTAATTTTTTTTTCCTAAGCTCAGGATATATACATTTTAACATTTGAATTTATAATTATTTAATATAACATTATCAGAAACGTAAAAATATGTAGTATATAGATATTGTGTTGTATTGTTTTGTTTTGGATCACTGTCAAATACTCTTTTGCAATCAATTTACAAAATCTTGAAACATGACGAATTTAATATGATGATGATAATATTTTTAACTTTTTGGATGGAAATAAACCTTATAATTTAACCCAATTAACACAATTAGCCTATACAAAAATATATAGCAAAGGTCAATTGCTATCGTTTGACCATTACTATGAACGTGGACAGTTTTTGGATTCGCTGTATTTTCCACTTGAACATGTAAAGTTTCACCAGATATTTTTATAGTTAGAAACATGTATACTCAATAATTAATTTAGCTCTGGTTTCCAATTATACTGATAATAACTCTATGACATATATTGTATTGCACGCGTTGGCTTATGAGCCTGATAAGAACAAAGGAGTGCATAAGAATTTATTCCAATGTCCATATTTTACCACCGATATGTTTCAGTCAAGAGTTGCCAAGTTTTGAAGGCTTTAAAAATGAATTTTTGTCTTCTTAAATTGTTTTGTTTTATCGATTTATTTTTTGATAATGTAGTAGTACCAGAATATATGTCATAAACGTTTGTAACGGCATTATGAATTATGAATCTAAATTAATGGTAGTTATATTTTTAAAAAAAAGATTTAAAATGCTCCACAAAACAGAATTTCTTATTCATATAGCTTATACATACATCAATATAGGTACCTATTTTTGAGTTTTAAAATTTTCAATCTCTTTCAAATTTTGATCATTATTACCCATTAATTGTCATTAAATTTTGATCACTTCTGTCACGAAATATTCTTTCTCAATTCTAATTGCCCGACGATGCATCAGATAGTAGAGCGCCATTTATATTTAAAAAAATGTTAATGTAAATAGTTTACCAACATTATCTTTTTTATTAATTATTTTCTTAAAACTATTCTTTAATATTTCCATCAACGCACTCGAGATTTTAACCTTTTTTAAAGTTTACAATAACTTAAATGAACATGAACTTCAAAATGTTCCTGCAACACTTCGACATTACACATTTTAAGATCGGAATTTCACTTAAGTATTTATATGCACTGGCTTCGGATCTGTAGCAAATAAATCTTAGGCACCTATCAAATCGAATTTTTATATTAGCGCATGGGTGGAAGAACAGTATTTTCATAATAAAAAATGATTTGCTTTTTATAAGATAGTAAGAAATAACGTAATTAAATTAATACTTTTATTTTAATTGTATGCTGTGTAAGGGTATTATCTATATACGTACAATTACATTAAATAAATATATATATACCTATCATGTGCGGTCTGTCGTATGTTTTAAATAAACGTTATTCTATCTCTCCATCTTCCACAATTTACTATTACAATAATGGCCAATCCTAAATATGTTAGATTACCTATAATTGAAGGATCACACGACGTCCTCTTACTAAAACTTTAAATAATTATAAAAGTAGGCAATGTGGCTGTTCGATAATTATGTCACGCAAGATAATGGGATTTTCTCGAAATCAATACCGTATATAATTGAAATGCGCTCTGGACGACTTTTTGATCAGTTTGCAGGTCTAAATAAATAATATATTTAAGTCAATGAATCACCCTATTATAATGTTTAATTCGAGGAACAATTAAAAAAATTATTTGATTATTATTTTCATATTTTAGTATTAGGTACCTATCTTTAAATATAATTTCCATTTTTATATAAGCATTAATGTGTTATTGTATGCCTATACTGTTAAATCCATAGAAATAATTTAATTTATTTCTATGGTTAAATCAATTAAAATGTGCTGTACTAATACAATAAAAGAAATTAATCAATTGAGTTATTTTCCGGTTGAAGTCCAATTATTCTAAAAACCGTTAATATCGACCTACAATTCAACTCAATCTTTTCCAAAGCTCTTATTGGAAAATTATGACGAAAGGAATTCCTTAATTTGTGACGAAATAAATACTAAAAATAGAATTTGCTTAGTATATAATCCGCAGCGTGAAAGTCAAAAGCGTCTTTCTTGCTTTGTCCTTACTGATATAAGCGTGTGTGCGTGCTCTCACAAAACAACATTTTTCAGAATGCCTGGAGATAAACTTCCTTACAAAATTGGTAAGTAATAACATATTTATTTTCGTATCTTTAACTTTAAATCCGAGGTTTGAGATACAGTTTTTTGTAGGTATATTTCGTTAATAAAATTGTTCTTGTTATTTTCTAAAGCAATCCTTTCAAATCTTGTGGGGGTAATATACTATTAATTGTTAATAGACTCTTTCTATTTGATATTACTTCTTTATATTAAATATTTTAAGGGGTTATCCATAAAGTTTGTAGGCCCTGTTCTGAACAATGCTTACCTTCTTGTACACTTCTGTACGCTTTTTGGTTAACCCCCTCGCCTTATACAACCATATACAAGAATAAATTTCAACTTCAAAAATAATCCAAAATGTTTTTTCTAAATGTAAACAATGTAATTCTTCATTTTAAAAACACATTTTAATATTGGAGCTAGTTTATCTATGATTTAGTATATTATAACAACTGAATTAAAAAAAACATACACAATGAAAAATTCTCCCTGGTTGCCCATGTATGTAAGCTAGACCCTCCTTCCCTCTCACAGAGCATTCATTCTTTATGTATGGCCCCTAATAACATTAGCTATAGCTATATAACCAATCTATGTTATACATCAATTAATATATTTAACCCAAATATTATTCAATTTTTCATGATTTTTAGTCAAAAATTGAAAATTCCATAGTTTTCTATGATATATTTAATCATTATTACAGAGCTATAAGCATTAATATTTAAACTAGTTAATGAGTCTGATCATCTATAATTTTAAAACTAGATTTGACAGAAATACAATATACACAGACACAAGCATTAATTATCCTCAATAATAATTCCCATTTGAATTCTAATAAATTAATTTAAATCCCCTACATTTATGACTCAATACAATCATATATGATATTATTTTATTTTTAGTAAATTGTCATAATAAATGATTTTTTAACTATATTCATTATTCTTACAATGTTAATTTTATTCTTTATTATATTGTATTTTTTGTATGCAACTGTCCATACTTGTGTGTGCAGACCCCATTTTTTATATAAATAGATGGAGCCAGAATTGTTTAAAATCTTGTGCATGCAATTGCCATAGAAAAAAAGAGACATGGTTATATCATAATTTTAATGTTTTTTTAAATTCTTTGACAGTATAGTATCCCACTGATTAAACTATATAAAAAAACTTTGTAATGTTAGTTAGTCTTATGCTGTAAGAGGAGACAGTATTGTTTGATTAAAATTTATTTGACATTCTTACATAATAAATTTTCAACTACAAAAAAGACTCAAAATAGTTTATTTTTTATTTTTATTTTAAGGTTATCTCTATAACTTGCCAAATGGGATATGTTTATTGTGTAGCTTTTTAAGGGTCAAGAATTTTTTTGTGTTTTTGAGTCTTTATACATATTATTGTCCTCATAACATTAACAAAAAATTGTCCTTTGGGCCAAGCTTTACCATTTTCATTTCTTTGCAAAGTAGGGGGATCATCTTATCTATGGAAAATTCTTAGTAACAACATTGTATCAAATAAGTAGCAGTACATTCTGAATAGGTAGGTATTGGCATAAAAAGGTAGTATGATTTTTAAGGTTCATTGGAATAGACCACATTGTATTTTACCACATAAATTTTTACCATACTTACCATTGCAATACAAATTTATACATTGGTTTAGAAATTGAAAAAAGTCTCATCATCTAGTTTACTGGTGCATCTTATATATGGGTATTTACTGTAACTATTGGACCACAAACTTTACATTTCCAAATAATTTTAAAACAATTATTTCCTGTTATTTGTGTTCTATACATAAGTTCTTATACAATACACTTTAATTTTTTTGCTGTAGCACCTGACTTATAATTGTGTTACTTTACATGTTCAATCATCTTCAATGATCAAATTATAATAAAGATTTCAATATTATTATGTAATTATTGTAATTTTTATTTGCCCACTATAGCTGATATCAGCCTTGCTGAAATGGGGCGAAAGTGCATTGACTTGGCTGAAAATGAAATGCCTGGCCTCATGATGATGCGTAAAACATATGGCCCCAAAAAGCCACTCAAAGGTGCTCGTATTGCTGGATGCTTGCACATGACAACACAGACTGCTGTGCTCATTGAGACACTCATTGCATTGGGTGCTGATGTACAGTGGTCATCATGCAATATTTTTAGCACTCAAGACTTTGCTGCTGCTGCTATTGCTAAAACTGGTGTGCCTGTCTATGCATGGAAGGGAGAGACTGATGAAGAATACATGTGGTGTGTTGAGCAGGTTAGTATAATCTAGTTTTTCCCACTACATAACTTTTATTCTAATGTTTTATCTCTCTTTGTAGACTTTATACTTCCCTGATGGTCAACCCTTAAACATGATCCTGGATGATGGAGGTGACCTTACCAACCTGGTTCATGATAAGTACCCCCAACTCCTTGCTGGAATTAAGGGTGTCTCTGAGGAGACCACCACTGGAGTCCACAACCTTTACAAGATGCTTGCTGCTGGCAAGCTCAAGTGCCCCTCCATCAATGTCAATGACTCAGTCACCAAGAGCAAATTCGACAATCTCTATGGTTGCCGAGAGTCTCTGGTTGATGGCATCAAGCGAGCCACTGATGTCATGCTTGCTGGCAAGGTCGCCTGTGTTGCAGGATATGGAGATGTTGGCAAGGGTTGTTGCCAGGCTCTTCGTGCTTTCGGAGCTCGAGTCTTGGTTGCTGAAATTGATCCCATCAATGCCCTGCAGGTATGTTTCTATTATTAGATCCTGCTGTAACTTTATTCTATTAGTATTTCCACAATCCATGTTGTATCTCTAGGCCGCCATGGAAGGGTATGAAGTGACAACTGTTGAAGAAGCCCTCAAGACTGCTCGAATCTTTGTGACTGCCACTGGTTGCGAAAATATCATCTGTGGACAACACTTCAGCAACATGTTGGAGGATACAATTGTTTGCAATATTGGCCACTTTGATACTGAGATCCAGGTCAAGTGGTTGAATGAGAACTGCGTGTCAAAGGATACTATTAAGCCACAGGTGAGCACTGAAGAAGGCTTCATTCGATTAGGTTCTTTCAATCTTTGTTCTAACTTGTAATTGTTGAAACTATAGTGAACATTGTGTAAGACACGTTTTTTTTTGTTTTCATATTTATTCTTTGAAATGGTAGACGTTTTGATAAAATTAAATAAAATCATTGTATTGAAGATGACAAATTTATATATAAGTTTATTGTATAATTTCTTCTCCTTCATATAGGTTGACCGGTACACGATGAAAAATGGTCGTCATTTGATTTTGTTGGCAGAAGGCCGTTTGGTGAACCTTGGCTGTGCTCACGGTCATCCCAGCTTCGTCATGTCCAACTCTTTCACAAATCAGGTTCTTGCTCAACTCGAGCTCTGGACCAAGCCTGGACAGTACAAGATTGGAGTCTACTTCTTGCCCAAGAAGGTAATTCCTTTTGTCAAATATATGCATGTATTACTATATTAATTGTTTGTGAGTATCTTATTGTTATTTTCATATGAGAAATATTGTTGGTTTTATTTAATTTTCATTTCATACTACTGTGTTTATATAAGTAGTAATGAATATGTGATTAGTATATTCATACTTTTCTCTTATACAGCTTGACGAGGAAGTCGCTGCCGCTCATTTAGAACATCTTGGAGTAAAGATGACTCGTTTGACTGCCGAGCAAGCCGCCTATTTGGGTATCCCACAAGACGGACCCTTCAAGCCTGATCATTATAGATATTAGTTATTTGACTTATATTTATACATTTCTACACAGTTATCATCGTTCACGTCTTTTACAACATTCCGTAATTACATCTGTTGTATACAGATAGTTTAATCTGAAAGATGTATTGTTTTGTGTTCCAGTTCGACACAATTTTTATCGAATAAATTGAAACTTTTTTTTAATATTGTTTGTCTCATTAGTTTATTTCTGTTCGGTTTGCTCTCATATAATTTTTTTTTGTTATGGATTACGAATCGTGCTATTTAGTGCGACATTCAAGAAATTGCTATCTAATAAATAATTTGTTTTTCAAACCGTATTGGTATCGTAATTGCATTTCTAATGTGATTTTTTGTGATTTAGACATTAAAAGTAGGAAAACAGGAGAGATTAATAATAACTTCGTTTTAAGTAGCGCTGCATTACTCATTTTTAAAGTTAAAAATTTAACTTGGAAATAACAAGTTGAAATTTGTCTCCAAAAATACGATATTGTATGACAAATCCTACATTGCAAGTTTTATTTGAATAGAAAAGTTCTTTCCTGAGTTCAGGGATGGGAATCTTCCGCGGATTTGAAGCCAAATTTTTATTATTTAATTTTTGTACGCGGCCCCACAAATTTTGACTTCAGTGGATTTTTCAAACTGCTATTCCCATCCCTGTTGATCAATTACTGAATATTAAATATATCAAATCGTTTTATTTGAGCTATAATTTAAATAACATAAAATAATCAAATTATATATTTAAATTCAAGATTACACATTTTTTCTTAATCTGTAGTCATTTTTATTATGTTTAATTGTTTTTATAATTTATTAGAAAGCAAATTGAATACGTTTTTTCTTAAACAATAGATAATTATAAACAAATTTCTGTACATATGGTGGCGAAATAAGTGTAATTTA
>JAUZNC010017582.1:6356-26495 GCA_034780395.1 Vannuccia rotundouncinata | reverse complement strand
CCCCCCGGTTTTTTAGTTTTTGAACAAAAGGAAGCGACCTATAGTGGACAGATGACATTGAAATTTATACTGGACCTACTTTACGTATGTTAATAACTACGTTAAGTATGTTCCAGGGCTAAAACGGCAATAAACCTCTGATGAATCTATTTTTTTATATACTTATTACAATATATATGTATTATATGTATTACAAATTTTTCATTTAATATTTTGCAAACATAATTATTCAGCCGCATATTATATGCGGCTGAAAAATTATATATAATATTAGTATAATTTTCATACTATAATAGTATGAAAATTATACTAATATTATATCAGTAGGTTAGCTCAACAATTTAGCAGTAAGATTATTAATATTTTCATATTAATTTGTTTTCTTATTATAGTTACATAATATTTACTACTTACAAAAACAGATAAAATACATTTATTTTTCACTTCTTTATTGGTACAGAACTTTAGGATTTTGTACTTTAAAGATAAAATAAGCTAACTAATTTAATTTCACTTATTTATATCGCTCTATATATTCTTTGGGTTAAACTAATTATTGTGTGACATTTTGTTTTCATTTCAACAAAATCATTAATATAAGTCTATTTTCGAATTAGGGGGAGCGGGGTTACCATAAAATGAGGCGTCATTTTGGAGGGTTATGTCTAAATTTGGAATGAAGTATGACAAAGGGGATCGAAGGCCGGGTTTAAAAAGAATAAAAGGTGTGACGTGATTTCATAAAAGCCCCATATTATTGTTTTAATCTATGGATTACTACATTAAATAATCGAATATTAAAATGTTACATTTCATAGATATACTATCTTTATAATACCTTTAGGTATATCCATAGATTTAAACAATCTAGTAATTAACGAAAGAATTGCAATACTAAAGATAATAATAGATAATTTATAGGTGTAACAAACGATTTTTTTTCACCTATACGAGTTTATATATATTAAAAATATATATGTTAATTTTTAATGACACATTATGAAGAAGATAAAAGATATATTAGACTATATAATATACCATTTACGTTTCACTATTTATAGCGCAAATATACAAATATAAGAAGAAATGCTAGATTCATTGCTATTAGTTAATTATTAATATCTCCATTTGTACAATAAAAACTATAATTTACGTACCCCTCGGGAAAAGATAATTTCGTAAAAAAAATGTGAATATAATGTATATTAATAAACATATATATGTACATAGTCACTCACAATTATATGTTATTAGGTATGTACATAAATATAATATTTAATATATATTATGTATAATAATATGTAACTACATACTAAAAATAATTTATTAACTTTTTCAAGTTCGTAAAATTGAAGTACGTAAATTATAGTTTCTACTGTATAACTTTCGGAGCATTCTCGAAGTATGTGTTTAAATAAGCTGTAAATGAATGTTTTGTTTACTTCTTGAAATTTTTGCTAGTAACGCTTGTTGTCTTGTGTTTATAAATAAAAAATGCAGGCTGGTCAGAACGCTCAAGTTGCCTTTGATGAGTATGGTAGACCTTTTATTATTCTGAAAGATGAAGAGAAGAAGAAGAGATTGACAGGAATTGAGGCGCATAGGGTAGGTATTGTTTATACAAAATCCTTTTTCAAAATTGCTGGTCAGATCTCTCATTTATTTATAATTGTTTACTTAAATGCCATATTTATTTATTATTATCAATATTGAACCAACATACAGGAATTTTTTCAACATTTGGTATTTGAATACAGCAACAATGTTAATTATATTTATATTAATTCATATTAATAAAAACAAATGATCATCAGACTAAGCAAGAATAGTTTTGCAATTTCTCATGATTCAACTTTATCTTTGTTCTTTTTCTTGTAATTCCTTAATCCTTATTTTTCTTGTAATTTCTTGTACCTGCATTCCATTTCTTTTGTATGGTGTACACCAGTTATTTTTGCCTTCTCTGTTCTCATCTTGACTTTTATTCAATTATAAATGACATTTTTGATTGTATGCTGGATACCTATATCCTCCTAGGGCTATAAAGATGCAGGTTGGGTTGTTCTCAATCTGGCACCTGGGCCTGTCCCATTATCAGGGGAATTTTTCTATTTAGACAAACAAGGATATATCTAGAATACATTTAAATTTTACTCAAAAACCCTATCCTTCACTAATTAAATTGAAATAATATTAATAAATATCTGGAGTACAATTTTCATGGAATATATGCTTGAGTAATAAGAAAACTTGTAGCAAATAGATGATATACATTTTATGGAGGATATATCTAGTATTCAATTAAGAATTTTATATACAGGATTATGGTTCTTCCTTTTTAAAAATGAAGTGTCTAAGTTGCTGACAAGTTAGTAATGTAGCAATAGAATCAACTGTAAATTACTGCATTTTTATTCTGATATTGGGGCCTCCCAAAATTTTAACTTCAGCAGATTTTTTAAGCTGCTATTCCCATCCCTGCATATTTCTTATTGCTACATTACCAACTAGTTGGCAACCTAGCAAGATCCTTATAAAAAGGAATATTTTTTAGAGAAGCTTCAATATGCAATAAAATATTGGGGTAAGGGAAGGGGTGAGAGAGATTAAAATAGGTTATATTTTCATAATTTTATATATTATTGATTTTATTGAATTTACTATCTATAACAGTTACTTTTAAGGAGCCCTTATTTAGTTCATTTTGTATATTTTATTTGGGTTATTACAAATAAATATGCAACTAAATTTAAATATTATTAAATGCTTATTTATAAATTTGGCTGATTTTATATATATTTTTTTATCTTCCATGAAGCTCATCCCTTTATAGTAGAGTATTGTTGAGCCTTTATTTTCTTGAACAAAGCAACCCTTTTGGGTTGCTAAGCTTTTGACTGGCACAGCTGCCAGCCAGGGACAAGGTAATTAATTTGGTCTGAGCAGGGGCTCAAACCTGCTACCTTCTGATCAGCAGTCAGACACACTACCACCTGAGCCACCCCGCCCCAAATAGTTTATCCAAATAGTCTGACATATAATTGCTTAATTTGTCTTTAATTGATTGGGAAATTTTAAATAATTTTAAAATTGCTTAATTTTACCCTGTTATTGACAAGTTTATTCCTTTTTTATAATTATATTATATTTTGTTAAGTAATGTTTTCTCTCTCAAGCATTTTAACTTTATACTATTTGGTGTCTTCTTCATAGTATTGACAAATTATATATACAGTCTACTCTGACTAATCATAATTTGGCTAATCCAAACTACTGGCTGATCAGAACACATCAAATCTTCAAATTTCTTGGCTACAGATACAAAAATATTCTAAAAAAATGGCTAATCAGGACTCTGGTATTGTGAATTGTGAACAAAATTTGTAGAATGGTCCATATACTTACAATGTATTTTACATTGGCTATTCAAAACAGCTCATCTACTCAGTTATATATATTACAATCTTCATTTGGCAATTATAAATAAATCCATATACATAATTTTCTGTAGACTATTAAACATGCTAGCTAATTTAGGCATGTGATTTACTCATGCCTGTATACATCATTATCCAACTTTTATAAAATCATTGATATATACATATATATATATCAATCTGTTTGCATTCCATGTAGCCCTAAGTGGGTATATCTGGATACTATCTGGAATTTTTTATATAAAAAATAAGAAAAGGCTAACATATCCACTGGTACAAAAAAAACATGGAATACAGGCTAAAAAATATTATATAGAATTATTTATCAAGCATGTCAAAATTTATCAACATCAAATTATATGCAAATATGACATTTTTAAAAAGAAATAAGGTACATTATTATTTTTGTTTACATACCTTAGTAATTTATAAGATTTAAAAAAAATAATTATATTTTACATTATCTTGATTTGATAATATACTCATCAGGGTTCATACACAGTCTTGAATTTGAAATGTAAAATCCTTTTCAAGACCTCAACAAGTATAGTCTTGATAATTTCTTTTATCTTTCAAGACAGATGATGCATATGAACCTTGCTTATTTTATTGTAACAATAGTTTATGCAGGGTTTATAAGGGTCCTTGGGAACATCTTGGAATTTATAATGTCCCTCATCCCCTTCAATATTTACATTTTGTGATTATTGCTTTAGTGTTGTCTAGTATTGACATATACTGCCTATGACAGTGGTTGAATTTCTCATAAAGTCATTAAAATACTACAATCCCTGGAAGATATAAAAAATGGATAGTTTTAAACCTGTATTTATGTCACTAATTAATTAATTATTATTTATTAGAAAGTATAATTCTTTTAATACAGTGATATGATCTATATGATAATCTATATGATAAAATACTTAAATAATGTTTTATTGATTCCCAAAAATAAGAACAAACACACTTTATTTACATAATCTAAAATAACTTTATTTGATATACAGGGTGGTTAAAAAGTAACAAAACTATTCATAATATAGTTAAAGTTAGGATAAATGTATTCAAGATTTAAGTAGCCATTTCGAGATGTTACATTGACTAGAACTTTATTGAGTGACATAGTTATGATTTGTCAGAATTTTATTCTGAATAGTTGCATTATTTTTAAACCACCCTATTTGCAGGGGTCGAAATTGTCCATTAACTTGTTGTGAAGTTAATATGAAGTTGTTAAATTTGATGCAATATGGAGTACAGAATCAATAAACAGATTTGGTTTTATTAAGCAGACTCTACTTTTTTTTAAATAAACAGGGAGTACCCTGGTATCTGATATGTATCTGTAAATATATCTCTTGACATTTAAAATCATTTATGGCATATGGCACCTTTATGTTTGTCACACCATAATTTAAAAATCGTTCTTCCATTTCCTCTAAATTTAGAATGAATTTTGATAGATCTTGGTTTATGTATTATCCATTGAAGTTATTTTACTCACTTTTTAATGGGTCAATAGTTTTAATTTTTGTTTAAAGTTAAATGTTTTATTAAATGCGGTAAATGATTTATTATATTTTAGTCTCACATCATGGCGGCTAAGTCTGTTGCTAGCACACTGCGAACATCTCTTGGTCCAAAAGGGCTTGATAAGATGCTCGTTAGTCCAGATGGAGATGTCACAGTCACAAATGATGGCCGTACTATTCTCGAGAAGATGGACGTTGAGCATGAAATCGCTAAACTATTGGTTCAGCTGAGCAAATCACAAGATGATGAGATCGGGGATGGAACCACTGGAGTTGTTGTTTTGGCTGGAGCTCTACTTGAACATGCTGAACAGCTGTTGGATCGTGGAATTCATCCTATTCGTGTGGCTGATGGTTTTGAGTTGGCAGCTAAAGTAGCAATTGCACATCTTGATACCATAAATGACAAATTCAATTTCAGTCTCGAAAATCGGGAACCTTTGATTCAAACAGCAATGACAACACTGGGATCAAAGATGTAAGCTTCTGTTTTTCTCATATTTTCAATATTAAAATATAGTATTAATGCTTCAATTTTATGGAATAGTTAACACTCACTTTCCTATGTTTATATTTTCTACCACAAAAGTGTAAACAAATGTCAACGCCACTTTGCTGAAATGGCAGTGGATGCTGTCTTGTCTGTCGCTGATCTCGATCGGGCTGATGTTGACTTCGAATTGATCAAAATTGAAACAAAGGTTGGTGGAAAACTCGAGGATTCAATCCTGGTCAAAGGTGTCATCGTCGACAAAGACTTCTCACATCCTCAAATGCCAAAAAATTTGCGAGATGTGAAGATGGCCATCCTTACCTGTCCCTTCGAACCACCCAAGCCAAAAACGAAACACAACCTCTTGGTTGAATCAGTTGAAGATTATCGTAAATTGCGAGAATACGAATCGAAAAAATTTAGTGAAATGGTCGATCAGTAAGCTCAATTTGATTTCATAGATACTATTAGATTCAAAGAATGGATTCCATATAAATATTTTGTTTGAATTGTTTAACATTAAAAATATTAGGTTTTAAAATACAGCTTGTACTAACAATTCTGTGTAAAGTATTCTTTTTAAATACCTGACTAAAAATGTGTATTATTTGTTGGACGTATTCCAATTGTAAGAAATAAAGTTATATGTTCCTATACAATAGTGAAATAATGAGTTTTTCTTATCATTTGTGTATATATGAATTTTAAAAATATTTAATATAAATATCATACATTTGTGTTTCTAGAGTCAAGGCTACCGGTGCTAACTTGGTAATCTGTCAGTGGGGTTTTGATGATGAGGCTAATCATCTCCTTCATCACCGCAACTTGCCTGCCGTCCGATGGGTGGGTGGACCTGAAATTGAATTGATAGCTATTGCCACTGGCGGTCGCATTGTTCCCCGCTTTGAGGAGTTGACTGCAGATAAATTAGGAAAGGCTGGATTAGTTCGAGAGCTCTCCTTTGGAACCACTAAAGTACAATTTATTTTATTATGCTTCTAAAATATTGCAATATTATTTTATTTAATGCGACAGTAATTGAATTTTGGTAACTTTCTTTGTCAGGAGCGTATGCTGGTGATTGAAGAGTGTCACAATTCTAAAGCTGTAACCGCCTTCCTTCGTGGTGGCTCCAGAATGATTGTAGAGGAGGCTAAGCGAGCCTTGCATGATGCTCTCTGTGTTGTCAGGAATCTTGTTCGTGATTCAAGGATTGTTTATGGAGGAGGTGCTTCCGAAATTTCTTGCTCGCTACAGGTATGTTTATTTAACAATATACTAATATTTTAGTAAAATATAGTTTTGTTACATAAACCAAAAAAACACGGAGATTATGCAGAGTCCGCACTGATCTTAAAGTGTCTTGAAAATCCTTGAGAAATGGAAAAACTATTAAAACCATTTATTTTCAAGAACATCGAATGTTGTATTTTACAATTTCTGGAATGCGACTATTTTCAAAATTAATTAAATCTGATATCTTTTTAAATTTTACCTTTTTAAACCACATTTCATGTTTGCAATTTCTGAAATTTTGTTTTTAAGTTTCGTGAAATCTTATATTATTACATCAATTGCGATTTTATTTTGTGCAAACATGATTAAAATATTAGGTAGCCAAAGCGGCCGATGATGTCGTCGGTTTGGAGCAGTATGCCATGCGTGCTTTTGCTGACGCTCTGGAAGTGATTCCCATGGCATTGTCCGAGAACGCCGGACTCCCCTCGATCCATACTGTGGCTGAACTCAAGGCCAGACATTTAAAGGAGAAGAACCCTCGACTTGGAGTCGATTGTCTGATGCTTGGCTCAGAGGACATGAAGGATCAACATGTCCTTGAGACATTAAGTAGCAAACGGGCTCAAATTATCCTAGCTGTCCAGTTGTGCAAGATGATTCTCAAGATTGATGATATTCGTGTCTCTTCGGATGATGTAAGTATTTATCTTAACTTTTTAAAATATATTTAATAAATTCTAAATCCAATAACGAAGGGTTATGACAATGCATTTTAATGCTTTGGAAGTGAATTACAACAATGTCACAACTTATTTATTAGTTAAATATATTTAACTAATACTATAATATATAAATAATATACATAAAGTTAATATATATTTGTTCATAAAATATTCATCTAATTCTATTGAAATAATTTTAGCAAAAACGTTGATGTCTAAAACTCAAAGTACTTTTTTATTTGTAGTTTCTGGTTGTTGTCCTGTTTTGTTTTTTGTAATTTATGAAGATTGATTTTGTTTGAATAATTTTTTCAACCAGTTTTAATGACACATTACTTAATTTTGTATTATTTATACTTTCAGAATCATTATTGAACAACGAGAAGCCGTCTCGATGCAATCTCTCTTAATAAACTGTGTTTAAAAGAACAGGTTCTTTGCTACACCTATTCTCAGTTATTTTTATTTGTGACAACACTGTCAACTTGTTTTTAGCGAAAATTCCCTGTTAATATTATGTTCTTACTGAATATATATGCCACAACAATTAGGGATATTATTAAGTATGTTTATTGTAATGACTACTATTGAAGTAAATATAAATTTGTTTGGAGAGAGTATTTGTTTTATTTATTTGAATTTTTTATGAAAGACTGGGTTAGTTTGTTGGAGTGTATTTATTTTAATCTTTATTGTGCCTCTCCTAATTTCATTCGAACAATCTTGTTATATTTTGTGTCTAATTTTTATAAAACACTAATTTATTAAATAATATTCACATACAACGCCAAATATCCTTATTCATTTTGCCATCATCTAAAGTACTTTCTGTTAAATTTTCGTTTCTATTTATCCCTTTTCACTACTAATCTTGCATCTAAAAAATGCATTCATGGCACAATTCAACTTATTCGCGTGATTTAATCCACAGTTATTACCATTGGGATACCACACTTGATAAGTAGAACAACTATATATGTTTAGTTTGTTACGTGGATAGTATGAAATTGCGCAGTTAATTAAGATTAATGTCATACTACTTGAACGCGACTCAATTACGCTTTTATTGTTAATTTAACCGTAAAATAGATTTAGGCAATATAAAAAGTAGGATCTTTAAGACAGAATTTACACTTAAAAGAATTAATAATATATTTTGTAATCATATGAACAAAATTGTGTATTTTATAATCTATTTGAATGTTTTTTATATTGTCTAAATCATTTTATTGTAGTAAAATAATCGGCCTCTTGGCTAAATTAAGACTAAAAACGTAGTTGAGTGTCTTAGTATTCACGTAGTCCTCGTGAGACAGGATATAATAGATCAGGAATGGGTACGACTGATCATAAAAAATCCGAATTTTTTATAGGGCCCTAGCTCATGCAGTTGAAAAGTCGGTTACCACTGGTAAATTAAAAAAAATACATGGTTGTTTTATCATTTCAAGTACTTGGGCGGATAATATCGAATATAAATATTATAAAAAAACATTTAAAGTAAAGTTTTCCGTTTTTTTTATACCAGAAATTAATAGTTTATATTTTTGAAATAAATAATGATTCTTAATATTAACCCCATATCTTAAGAGCTTTAAAATTTTGATATGTTACCTATATAGGAGGATATATTACGATAATAAAATCTGTACTGATGTGTTGCGTTTTTCTCCTATCTGACCAGTTTTTATACTAAATGGCGCTTAATTGGGCTATAAAGATTTATAAATATATATTTATACAGGGTAAATAAATTATACAGTAAAAATTATATTGTACGAAGTTTGAATCAGAAAATTAAATACAGAAGGTATAATATATGTGATGTGAAAGGAATAATCTTATTTTTAGTGTTTCAACACAATTTTTGAAACTAGGGGTCTCATGCAATGCCTTCTCTGTGGTCGTTTTCTTTTGTCGATCCAATAGTTTTGTTTTTGTAATTTCAGTTTTGTGAGAATCACAGATTTCTTACTGCTAAACTGTTTCAACGTAATTTAAAATTTCTTCTGACGATCTGTTTTTTCTGTCCTCTTCCCATGACTTCTGCAATTTTACTCGTTTACAATGACATGCAACAGTTTGCATATTTGCCAAATTGGACTAATGTAAAATGTGTTGCAAGACTGCAGTGTGTATTTGACAGTTATATATGTATACCATGGTACGTGTCAATTTTCATCTTCAATTATTTCGAATCGAGGATATCCCCCACGAAGTTAATGAAACTTTCCACCATCAAACCATAGAAGACACTATTATAGTGACGCTTTTACAACAATTCCAAGGTTGGGAAGTTATCTCCTAGCAACACGTAACATGCCCACTAATGATCATGCTGCATATATTTTGTAGAAACAGGCGAATAACTTCAAGGTCATACTGATCATATTCAGCAGTAGAAAATTTGACCAGCAAGATATCTTTCAACTTCTTCATAAGAAGCAATGATCTGTATGAGAATCTGTACAACAATTTGTCCCAATCTGAAGGGTCCTAATAGTGAGAAAACTTCATAGAGACTTCATAACTGTTTTTTTTAATAACAAACTTTATTTAAAATATTTCATGTTTATTTTATAAACTGTATTAATGATATTATGTATTGCTGTTCCTTTCATTTCATTTCGTACAATCAAATTAATTTGTTTAGTTCTGATGCTCCTCGTGAAATGAAAAATTAATTATGACATATAATAACACATTTAATTGATTTTTTTTCATAGATATCTAACATAGGTAGAAAGGTATATGATAATAACCCAAGGACGCTCTGAGTAGAGTTGTACATTTTAAGCAACTGAATTGTCTATTTTTATAGAAATTTAAATTGTTTTTTTAAAAAACGAATTTTTTTGTGATGACCCAATAGGTACAACTTTTAACAAATGCCTACATTATTTAAACATAAAATTCGAATTAAAAATAATATTATGAATAGAAACGGACAAATATTAAACAAAACTGTATATTATTCCTCCCCCACCCCCCTTATAATTTTTTCATTTGGTTCTCTCCCAGAGTCACTTCCAAGACTTGAAAAAAACGGAAATCCGGAAGATTCCCATCCCTGATATATAATGTCGATAAACTTAGTCACTCAGATTGTAATTTATTCTCTGTAGAAACTGTAATAGTATCTGATTTATTGCCACCCTGTAATAATTTCGATCTAAAAATTATTTTTGTTATTTTTTTCATATTTGAATTGTTCATATTAAATCCAAACAAATAATTAATTTGATTCGTATTAATATGCGATTAACCCAAATTAGAGAGATTATTAACCGATTACACTGAATAGTATAATATGTATTTAGACTAATGCAACTATTTTAAACACAATTTTAAAATTCTGTTGACAATATCATATAATCATACCTTTTATTTTGAAATAAAATTTAGGAAATAAAGAAATCTTTATAATAGATCGATGAACAGCAGCGAAGGAAATTTTGTAAAATTGTTTCAAATAAATAATATTTTTATTGAATTTATAATCATTATAATATTTTATATAATAATATGTAATAAATATAAAATTAATGATATAAAAACAGTAAAATATATATGTTACTAGAAGTAATATTATAAAATTAGTAGAAAAACATGAAGTTTGAAAAATAAATATGTCCATTTGAAAGATTTTTGTATTAATAAAGGCTTTTTAGTTCAGTGAAATGTACAAAAGGAGATATAACCAGTGCAAAATTGTGGCACAAAAATAGAAGAGCACTAAAAATAGAATTCAATACGAGCCCTTAGACGTGTATATATTAAAATAAATTAAGGTAAATAATTTGAAATCATTAAAAATATAATACATTATATAAATTTATGTTTTAAGGAGTTGTATTGCACCGTATAGAATTTTGAGTTTGACTCGAAGCATGATTGTTTTTAAGACCGGAGTACAGAGCATTTTGCAGAGCTAAATGTCTCGGATCATCTCCTAGAGTATACGGAGACAGATGGTTGGTAAGGTACACCCAACCGATTTCTGTGACAGGGTCCGCATAGGCCATTTGACCTCCCAGTCCGGGCACTCCAATCATCCAGGTTCCCTCTGGGCTCAGAACTGGAGCGGTTCCACGACCATAGCTGAAGTTTTCGCGACTCGTCAACCAGGACACGTCAACCAGAGGTTCCGCTAATCGTTGTGTCACAGCTGGAGATAGTAGACGATATGGAAATGCCACTGAGGAGTTCGACTTTTGAGCCAACAGTCCAAACAGCCTGCCAAAGGCGAGAGTCGTGCCGACAGCATTCGATGAAATCAGCGGAAGTGTAGCAAGAAGATCGGCATTAAGAATCAGAGAACGACTACTCCCACCAAAAGTTCTCATAATTTTACTGTATGTTTCATTGGGCCACAAATAGTTTTTATAAAGTGTCTTGATGGCAATGTCATTTTTAATTAAAGGCCGCAACAATATTCGCAGGTTGCTGAACCCATACGGTGGCGCGTATCGGTCTCCTATGTCCTCCTTATTGAGTCCGAAGTTGAGGTCAAGTTTCAGTGGAGTGGCAATTTCTTCTTGAAAGAACTGATAAAGTGGACGGTGTTTCGGGTCAGCTCGACGGAATAATTCATTCATGTATAGTCCGAGTGTTAAAGCATGATAATGTGCTTCTGATCCTGGTTTCCAAAGTGGTCGCTGATTGGCTATTCGTTTCGCTACACTTGACCAATCAGTAACCAGTTCATCGATAGGTATTGAATCTTCAATTGCAGCCAAGCCTGCTTGCTGGCTCAGCAATTGTTCCACAGTTATTAATTCTTTCCCATTGGCTGCAAATTCCGGCCAATAAGAGGCCACTGATTTGGAATAGTTTAGAAATCCACGATCAACCAGCACAGCTAAACACAAGGCACCAATCCCTGTGCTAGTGGAATGGGCTAACGTTACTGTATCATTCTGCCATAATCTACTACACCAAAAATTCACACAGCCACCCCAAAGGTGTGCAACAAGTTTCCCCCGATGAAAGGCTACAAAACTGCTACCCTTGTCCAAACCGACGTCAAAGAGCTGTTGGTAGCAGGCACGAATCTCTTCGAAACCAGTGGCCGTCCAGCCTTCTATCTCAACTTGTGGAATACTAATAAGATGGAAGAAGGTATAGGCTGTCGTGGCAAACAAAATCCCGAATACTACTCGAAGTATCGACAGCTCCATTCCTCTGTAAAGAGAATGCAATCGATAAATGAATGTAATAATACAAAATAAATCCTTTTTTAAAAATTGTATAGATAATTGAAATACAACGGTACTTAAAAATGAGATAAATAATTAAACATATTAATTTACTAACAAAATTAAAATCGCTTACTATTTTCAAATAAAATAAATATTTTATTTAAAATTCAATAGACTTAAAATAAAGCCAAATTCATTAAACTGTCTTCATTATACCTTTGACTAAAAGGTGTTCAGTGAGGTGCATTTCAACAAGGTTGAATTATGTAAAGTTACACATAATTACATACAATTTTTACAACAATAATAGCAATACAGAAGAATAAACTGAATCAACCCTATGATTAATCTTGAATCTATAGACGGTTAAGTGGAAAAGCAATTGAGAATGTAAGAATTGTCTGAAGGATAACTGAAGTGAACTTTAGAACCACCGTAATCATGAGATTAAACATACAATGTTTCTTTTCAAATGTTTGACATTTTTGATTAAATATATTTCTATTTTTAAATTAATTAAAATTCTACCATTTTCAGAGAAATATAGGCATTATAATTAAACAAAAATCAGTAATATCACAAAAATGCTGTTTTCTTTACAGAGGATATGTTCAAAGTATAGAGTTATAACGATATGTACTCCGTGTTTAAGATTGTAATTTTTAATATGATAAGTTGATGTTACTAAAAATCAATATATATATATATATATATATATATATATATATATATATACGATATCTATCAAAACAAACACGATGATAAAACACCAACAATAACAGAAAAAGATTAATAAGCGATATATAACAGCTCATGGTGAGGTAAATTGGTTTTATTTATTTGTCATTAAGTTATATTATAAATATTCGATTTCAAAAAAGATTATTAAATATTCTATATTAAATAAATGTTGGAATTCTTTGTAAGCATTCACATACCTATCTATATAATTTTGATATTTTTCCTATGCGCGCAATTTAATTTATTAGTCCGAAATCGAAGTCAATCGAACTTGTGAGACATATTATATAAATTGTATTTTATTAATTATAACAAAATTTTGTGATGAAGGCATAGCTGTACAATTTTCATCACGAAATTATTCTCGTTTTTCCAAACGAGATTCTGAATTTTGAAATATATACAGGATCAATTAATTCATTACTTGTTAATACGCATGAAACCTCCCATTCGTATTATCCATCGATTGAATTTACAACACACCGCTACATAAAATAAAAACTCTTTTTGTGGTTTTTTATTTATGTTAGATTGAGATATCTAGTCTAAGGATATTTATGTCTTGTCAAAATAACGTGATTTATCAACTATCTGTTGCATATCTGGATATGTATTATTCATTTTGTGTAGATTTTGAAAAATAATACTATACTGCAAATTAAAATAGGTGCCTGTAAAATTAAGGAATACAATTTTACCCACATTTAAAAAAAAACTTAAACTACAATGTAAAAACTTTAGCTCTAAACTACAATGTATTTAGTGTAATGTGTATGTGAAAACAAATAAAACATCTCCAGAGAAGAATAAATAGTCGATCAATTTTACGTTGATTGAATATATCAAATTGTACGATAGGAGTCGACACTTATTTTAAAATGTTTAATATCTATAAGATATTACTCAAATGAAAATATAGATTTTGAAAGTTCATCCGAAATGTAACTGATAATTAATAATAAACATTATTTTGAAAATAAAATATATTCGTAGTTATGTGATACAGGTATAATATAACAAAAATAAATTTATTACAGTGCCGATTAATAGTTGGCCACAATCACCCCAAAAGGCAGTTACTGGAATATTTTGAGATATACAACACCAATTTATCAACTAACAATTAATATAACATAAGTGTTTCCATAAAATAGATTGTTCATAATATTACTGCATCTAAACATATTTTATTGAACATTATCAAATTGAAATAAAAACGACTCTATTGACAGTTTTATACAAAACGATAGAAGGTTTTAAATGTGAAATAGAATATTAAATTGAAATAAAAACGTCTCCATAGACAGTGTTATTCATTGACTTATATATTATTTATCTAGACCGGCAAACTGATCAAAAAACGTTCAGAGCGCATTTAAATTATACATGGTATTAGTTTCGTTTTAAAGAGGGAATTCAATCAATATTATATATTTTAATAGGCTTTAAATCATTAAATATTGATTGAATTCTCTTTTTAAAACAAAACTATTACCGTATATAATTGAAATTCATTAATGACTCCCATGAATTTCGTATTGATTATCCTCCGCGGACGTTTATTACTATTGAATATTGGACAGTTTGCCGGTCTTAATAAATAATACATTATACCTAAGTCCATGGTTTTATAGAAGATTTTAAATGTGAAATAAAATATTAAATTTAAATAAAATGCTAAATATTGACTTACATACTGCTCCCTACTAAGAATATTTCAGTTTCCTATTATGAAAAATCAATCTCACGACACAAGAGAAGCATCCAGAAAGAAAATTTAAAATAACTGCTAACAACTTCTTAGTTGGTGATGTTTAGGTTAAACCATTCAAGAGAGCAAGCTTATAGGTATTTACTCTGACGTCATGAGAAAAGTAGACTATTGTTGACATTTACAGTTTGTTCATTGTGTATTGTCACTTAAGGCGAACACACAGATCAATAAAATATTTTTCCGACACTTTCCCCTTCTATAAAGTGTGATATACACGCCCGACACAGAAACACACGAACTTAAGTATTTTAAAGTTTTTCTAAAGTACATAAATACTTCTAAAATAATTGTCTTTTTATGATGTTAAATTAAGTTTAAAAATATTATCAAAATGAAAAATGTCTAACTCTTTTCACAGTTCGTAAAAACTATAAGTAAATGTCCAATTCTTCTGTTTGAGAAACAAACTTCGAATAAAACAGTTAATTGCATTATGTAATCTAACAACTACACATATTTTTAAGATTACATACAGAGAACTTCTGGTTATGTCATAGACAATGTTCCTTATTCAAGTGTTGATAAAAAATTCCATCACAAAAATATTTTTAGTTTATCAAGATAGACTATTGATTTTTAGGTGTATTAAATGTACCAAATAAATGACATGGATATTAGTCTAGATATTGCTAATTATAAGCTTTTGAGAATTCCTATATAAGTCTGATATTTATCTTTAAGATACAACCTCACTGTATGTTGTAGCAATGTAATAAAACCTTCAATCACCCGCAAAATACAACTAAATATTCAATGAACCATATAAACTATGGTTACAAGCAATAATTGATGTAACAAGCAACCTAACCATTGAAAAGAACGATAGGCATAAGAAAAAACCTATCATAACATTAAGACACCTTATGAACTTTATACACAAGAACGAACACACTGGAAATGGACCACAGAGAGTAATTTTCGTTACCGTAAAATATAATGTTTAATATACTAACAAGTTTTGATTTAAAACGTTTAAATTAAAAATACAGTTATTTAAAACGTAAATCGTTTAAATGAAATTTTCAATATTTATATAGACGATAAACTGAATTGAATCACTTTTGCATAAACTTAAATATTTTAATAATTATATAGCACAAAAGGTCACGTTTAATCGCCCCGCTTTTATATGATCATTAATAAAAAGTTCCCTATTTAAGGTTGAACCATTTATTTTTCTCTTCAAGATCTTTTCATGAACAAAACTGGCGTCTATATTTTTAGTTTTGAACTGAAGGAAAAAATTATTAAGAAGTTGATACCGTGCAACCTATTCTCTGTTCTCTAATAACCCCAGAGAGCTTAGAATGTACTCCCTGTAGTGACAAAACGTTCTTTATTTATATTATATGAGATGAAATGAATTGTTTAGCATTGTGGTTATGGTAATGCTATTGATTTGTACCATAATATAGGTAGGTACATATAACAATTGAAGCATATTTTCTATTGAATTATCCTCAAAATAATGATAGAATATTTTAAATTTAAAAATGGTTACTAAAAGTTTTTTCCTACTATAACCATACCAATAATTGTAAAATTGTTGTTATATAAATAATTATAAATAAATGTAAAAACACGTATCAATAGGTATATATTTTAGAGAAGCTGGATCAAAAACATTGATAAAGTTATGTTAATAAATCTATTTTAAACTTTAAATCTTTTTGAAAAGGTGCAATAATTTTACTACTTTAAATTAATAATTATATGATTGGAAATAATATATATTTAAATTTTAACGCAATAATTATAATAATCTGTCGATATTTCAGAATTGACAAACGTTTATTAAAGATAATAATAAAGTGGGAAGATATGTCAATAAATGGAAACATTTAATTTTAAATTATTATAGCAATAAAAATAATATAGAGAAATTTTTTTTTAGAAATTTATCATTACAATAGTTTCTTGAAGATCTTTTAGAAGTGACGGATAATTTTTAATATTACAATATTGCAATGTTGTTACCGGTGGTCAAATTATTTTGTCAAGATTTGTGAGATATTTTAGTGAGTGACATATGAGCATACATATGTTTTGACTTTACGAAACAGCAGTTTTCTATCTATCCAGATTGAATATGAGCGACATTAGTACTAATTAATCAAATACAACGTCAAATTTCACCAAATTAAATACACAATTGAAAACTGGTATACACACAAACACACAGGGTGCCATTTCTTAAGTTATAAAACCGGTCTCTCCTCTCATATGAAATCAATTAGACATTAATCTATACGACGTCAAACTACAAAGAAAAGCATCATCTTCGCTGCCTTCTTTCATCAGTCTTATAATTGTGATGTGCAATCTGCTGTTATTAATTTGCCTGACAAACCCCACACAACAGCGCGCATTAACCATCAGCTTGATTATAGTGTACCTTTCTCGCAGATTGTAGTCAACGGTAACGAATTACCTATAAGTATAATAAATGGTATAAGCTCAGTGGCTTTTGCGGGATAAAATATTGTGAAATACTTCGCAAAAGAAGGAGAAGATTCTTCAGCTATATCTGTTAAAAGACTAACTTCCTTTGCGGGGTTTTGTTCCAGTATTAAAAGGGCTGGTTCAAGAGTAAAAGCCGGAAATTAGAAGGATGGTATTAGACCGCGGGAGTCAATGTACTATGATCGTATGGTGATATGAGGGGAGATCTTTTGATAATGGATAAAGAACTTCATAATTAAAAGAGTAATTAAGCAAATTTGATAAGAAAAGAAGGATATAACGGAAGAATTATGGAAAAAGAAATTTTCCACAAAGGCAGTCAACTTTATTGTAAATTGGAAAATTTCTTTTTTGTGAACTTATAATCAATATAAAATTAAACAAAAAATTAAAACTATTATATGAGCCTAATTCCAAAGTGAAAAGTGCAAGAAATCGAGTACAACATTGATTTATTATATTTCAAAAAATAGTCACAGCTAAGAACTAAATTATAAAAAAGGTGCATAAAACATGAAAACACAATGAATACCTTCTCAAAAGTTTGAAGGAAAAAGGGAAACACAAAACTATGGAACTCTAAATTCATGGACGGAAGAAAGTTCATTTTTATACAAAAGATCAAACTGCACAAATAAGATGTTAAAAGATTTGATTAGTGTCAAAGGTATAATAAAAAGTAAGCCGAATTACTGGACAAACAGAACGCAGTGTACAAAATACAATATTGTAATCTACAAAATATAGTTAAGGGTGTCAAAAGGATTTTAAGTTATAAAAAGTTGCGAGATGCAAAAAATATCACAGAACGACACAATTCCGAAGCCATAAAATCAATAAATTTGTGTTCTTTTTTAGAAGTAGAATAATAAAATGAAACGGACTAGTGTTGTATGTCGATAATAATTTCTTAATCTTTCAATACAATACTTTATAATAATTAAAATACAAAACATATCGAGTCCCCACAAGAAGTCAGGGAAATCGTGGAGTGTTGACGATCAATCTTCACTGAGCAGTGGGGCTGGATATCGCGGGCAGATCTCCTCCGGCCGTGGGTGACGTCACCACTTCTGGTAGGGTCTCGGAACACCCAGAAGCAGGCAGGGTGACGGGTGGTGAGTGACAGCTGCTGCGAAGAGGGGCCGCTGTGAAGGGCCGTTGATGGACCACTTGGCGTGGAGAGTCCCAGATCAAACATGCGGCCACACTCTCGCGGATCTTGGCCGATCTGTAAAAGCGGAGGGATGTATTGATTTATTAATGGATTGAGACACGTTCTCGAATGTGATTGGCTGATGCGGTTGTATATCTAAAATTGTAAATTAATTACCAACTATCTATAATATAATATAAAAAGAAATTGGGTTGATGATAATAATTAAGGTGAGATAAGTAATAAATCATGAAATTAGTACAAACATGATGATGATTTAGTAATTAAGTCTTTAACGGAAATTTTCAAAGATGCAATAATGACACCATAAATAGCAAATAACAAAAAAGTAAGCAGAAAGACCAATGGAACAATGAGAGATTTTACGTCGTATAAAACAATATTTTAGTTTATCTAAGTGGATTGTGAATTATTACAACTGGAAAACTAAGGCTTCCAACTTTAGAGGATTTTCTTGTTGATATTTTTTGCGATAAAGCAAGGACATGTTGACGTTTAATTTTGAAATTAAATGAATTAATAAAGACAAATGAACTGTTGAAAATAATATTATTAATGAAATAAAAAAACTACTCCGCCAGCGAAAACCAATCAACGAAGACACGTACTTGCACGGGGCGGCAAATCGCTCCATGTTGGCAGGACGCATCGAGGCTGGACGTGCTCTCAAGGTCTCCTGACACATGGAGTCGAGCATTTCCTTGTTGGGGTTGTAGGCCGGGTTGTAGGTGTACCGATAGGTGCTCGTTTGCCGGTCCTCAGCACTGCAGTCCAGCTCAAACCGACAGATGGCCGGGTTCTTGAGGGGCAGTTGGACGGGCACTCCTCCCGCTGTGTAGGCTGTCCGATACATCGAGAAGTCCCGACCGCCGGATACTGTGTTGTCCCAGGTGATGAGGTCCCGTGTTGGTTTGCTGGACTGCGCGGTGATTATGCGTCGTTTCTTGCCGACGCCCTGTAACGATGGAGCACGGGATGTCAGAAAGGATTGATTCAAGAACTGAAAGCATCTTTCAATACGGTGTTTAGCGGTGCTTTTTAAGGTCTTTGAAGGACTATTGCATGCATGTGTGTTGTTAGTGAAGTTTTATACAAGTTAAGCGGATAGATTTATCTAAAATAGAATCTGAAAAGGACGTTTTGTCATGATTATAAATTTAAAACAAAATTTAGAGGTTTAAAATATTGTGGACATTTATATATGGTAACGTTTCTGTAAAAACCACCGCCTATTGATTTATTTTATTATAACTAAGTTTTTGAAACATAAAGAAATGTTATTATAGGTAAAAATCAAAACAATTTAATATTGACCATAATTTCAGTCGATTCATAAGTGAAAATATAAATTTACTGC
>JAUZNC010017571.1:1670-22756 GCA_034780395.1 Vannuccia rotundouncinata | reverse complement strand
GTTAGTTATTTGCTAGTTTCATACGTTAGTTATTTGCTAGTTTATAAGTTAGTTATTTACTAGTTTCATACGTTAGTTATTTGCTAGTTTATAAGTTAGTTATTTACTAGTTTCATACATTTCTCGTCATCATAAATTCTTGACCATCCATCTCACAGCTTCAAGGAAAGAATAACGACGTAAACATTTTGTAAACCGGATATGGTTCCAATGTTTTAATCTTTCCAATATAACTATTTGTTATTAATTTTACCACTTACAGATTAAATGTTTTAAATGTTTAATTTAAACCATATATTTTTATTATCGACATAATAAATAAATATGAATAAACAGTTAAATTATAATAATTAATTAATTTGTAAAAACGTATCTAATATTGAATATTGATTATTACTCTCATTCAATTGTATTTATTCAATAGTAATAAACGTCCGCGGAGTCATATAAACGTCCTATATCGAAAATCAATACGAAATTCGGGCGAGTTTTTAATACATTTCAATTATATACGGTATTAGTTACGTTTTAAGGTGGGAATTCAATCAATATATATAATGATCAAAAGTCTATTAAAATATATATATATAATTGATTGAATTCCGTTTTTAAAACGAAATTAATACCGTATATAATTGAAATGCGCTTTGGACGTTTTTTGATCAGTTTGCCGGTCTAGATAAATAATAGATAAGTCAATGACTATACTATTGATTATAACTTTTAACTTATGAAACATATATTGCGTATATGCTGTTTATAGTATTATTTATGCGTTTTTATCTATTTTTATCTCACGCTAATTTGAATATTATCTTACGCCGTGACGTAATACTTAATTACGCCCCTCATTTTGAATGTTAATTTAAAGATTATGCCGCGCTACTGAAGGAACACATTAAGAGAACTTGTAACCAAAGTCAATAAAGTATCAAATTTGTATATTCAAAACACTGAAGTGGAAAACAGTAGAAATAAATGCAGTGTATACAGTAATTCATTTATAATTAATAGTAACACTGCAATTATTCAATTATATACTTGATTCTTTTGAACCATTGCGACTCCACTAATCATTGTTGCTATTCCATCTTTGCAAACTTGCTTCCTTCCTGCACATATCCTTCAGCTCTCTGGCCAATTCTCTAATTAAATATGCTCCGTGAAAGTTCCAATCTCATTATCGTTAAATTCAATCTGATTTATAAAATTCGTTATATCGGTAATATACACAGCACTGCTTTTACATTTCAGTATTTCATTCTTAAAAGCTGAAGAGAGATACTTGACATTGCGTTTTTAGTGAAGCAATAAATTAAAAAAAATTAACAACTAACTTAACTACAGGGAATTTGAGAAGTCTGGACACAGAGAAAATAAACAAATTGACATTCCAGATTATAGATATGTACAAGCATAAGTATTACACATTTACAAAACATGTTCATTAGCAGACTTCATTGAAATATGAGCTGTCGTACAAAATCAGTGAATAACTGAGTTATATCTGGAAAATAATTTTGTAATTTTATAAAAACACAATATTGTTGGATATGGGTCATTTTTATTCCAGGTTTTGTTATATTATAGCTTAAATATTTCAAAACTACACATTTTCAGGTATCCTATATATATATATTATTTTTAAAGTCAAAATGTCAAAAAGCGTGTTAGCTCATAGATACCACAAAAGAATTGTGTTAGCTCTTACAAAACTATTTTCTGATTTATGCTATCTACGTTTTTATAATCATATTAATGCCTATATGTAGTTAGCACAAATCAGAAAAAATCAGTTTTGTAAGAGCTAACACAATTGATGGTATATATCATTTCTTTTGTGGAATGAGCTAACACATTTTTTGTCATTTTAGCTTTTAAAAAAATATCACAGTTTTTTGCTGCATTCATTATTAATTTTCTTAATGTTCTCTTTTTTTAAAACAACGTAATGCATTTCAATTTGAATAAAATGATAGTTAATTCAAGTAAAACACTATGAATTGTAATAATAATTGATTTTTTCATATTTAAATCATTTGCAATACACCCAAACTGTCGTGGCTTGCGCGTATAGAAAATCGATCGATTTTTATGATAATGAACAGTAATAAACTGGCAAACAAGTTGTTATAACTGTGCACTTTGGACCATTATGTAGTTTCTCTCTAAATCGTCACCGTGAGTAGAAATGTAGAAATTGCTTCCGAATACTTAAATACTAAAATACTTAAACTGATATATCTAAGTAATGGTAATAGTAACGAAATGGAAAATTTCACAATCCTTGTAACTCCTTTCTTTTTATGTAAACCTCGAATTTGAAGTATATTGATGATATAATTTTCATTGAGTATACGTTTGTAATAAATGTTCGTTACGAAAAATGGCGATTTTTGACAGTCTATAACTAAAAATCTATAAAAAATATCAACGTGAAATTTGGAATACTGATATACTGATAGAGTTGCGACGAGCATATAAAATTATGTCGACACCTCTTACTGTTTTTTTATGATAACTTTGTCAAAAATGCCTAGTTTGTGCTTATCCTATAATACCTACAGTGCGTAGGTTACCGTCAAGATCTTAAACATCGAGCTAACAACCCACTACTAACAGGCAGCTTGTAGGTTTAAATAGCCATTATGGCCATGCTTAGCTTAAAGCCTATAACTCTCTTATTAATAATGTTACAAAGACAAAATAGACAGATTAAATTATTTATATTTTTGATTTCGAAAGTGTATTTGGATTTTCGAAGTATTAAAACACTTTTAATTGTTGGAATAATTATGTTTTTAGAATCTTTCTGACAGTCGCATTATAAATTACAGCTCAGAATTAATCACTCTAGATAGTCATCTAAAATTCTGCATGTCAGCCAAAAATCTTTCCCCAACTACAGAGAAACTATTTAAGTTAATAGGAGAAAGTCTAAATGTCATTATCAGCCGGTAGAAAAGCTGAGAAGATTTTACTTTGTGATCAGATCAGTTAGGGGGTGAACGGACTTCTCGATAGTTTATCTCATTATTTGCACAACAGTAGCAGATTATGATGGACAGTTCTCCCAAATGCCAAGATTACTTCTGATGGGTGGAAATAGTTTGACCAGTATGTGGGGGTGTGGTCAGTACCTATGTCTTTACAACCGCGTCCAGTTAAGGGCTTTTCTGTAAGTTTGGGGAGCTATTTCTATATAAGGCAAAGTGTTGAAATGACACGAGGAGAATCTCCAATGTGAAACATGTTTCCTTAGACAAACCTTATTCATTCAGACCTGTAGAATCAGAAATGTACTTCTAGAGAGAAAAAACAGCACCGCCAAGATTGCTTTTCTTTTTTTATCTGGTAGAAATGCGAAATTGAGTTTTTCCTTCTAAAACTTTTAGGTGCATCCGGATTTAACAAAAATGTCCAAAATTGAATAAAGTTTTCAAATTATTAATAACGGTATAAATGTCTGATATATCTTTAGAATACAACAAGCCTGAAAGGATATCCTGCGAGTGCTGTTTGCTCAAATAATTAGATATACTAATTGCATTTGACTTGAAATAGAACATTGAATCCTCCTTTCTCTTATACCCAACTGAGATATTAATTCTCTCGATATTAACAAGATTGACAAATATTGACCCTTGGTCGCTATTGACCGACGCAGCGTGAATTGGAAGATCTAATATAAGGAAAAGTTAACAATCTTGCCAAATATTGGAATTTTAGAAAAATACTTTTTATTGATATATTAATACGATTGCTAAAATGAGTTTTTTAATTCCAGAGAATGCAAAATTGTTTGAGATTTTTCGTTAAAAGTTTTTGTTATATTATGTTGTTGTTGTGTGAAAGATGACAGCGTCCTTGAAGGTGGATTCGACAACGCCTCCACCACATCCTGCTTCTCGAAAAGAACGTCTATATATGGTGTCAAAAACACCCTATGTCAAAGGAAATAGAGCGAGCAACAAGAACCCTCACTCTATGCTAAATCTATAATATATCTTTATCAATAATCAATACGAAATTCATGGGAGTTATTAGTCCATCCTATACCTTCCATAAAAAACTACTGACAATGACTTGTAAATTTAATTGCTCTATATTCTTTGCTCCGATGTGGTGTCTATAATCGTATAACCATCAAGATTCGACAATGGAAAAATAATTTCAAGATAGCTCAATGAATCCAACAGTGATCCAGTTTAAAATTATTTCTTAATAAAAAATCAACCATTGCTTTTTGTTCTTTAAATTAAGCATTCATAAGATTTCTCAACTTGAATAAATACAAACTAAACTGTAATTTTTAATGCGTATTTGAAAAAAAACAAGTTCAAAAAAGATAACATCGTATTTATGAAATTAACTACAAACATATAATTAAAGAATAAGTCGCTAAAAGTTCTTAATTTACATGATTTTTATAGTGCTTTAGTCCCTAACCGCGGGAAAATTAGGTACATTTTGTTCCTGAAACTGTTGAATATCATTGCAGATTAATCGGAGTTAGTCGTAAGTTATTCCAATCTTGGAAATAAAAAACAACCACATAGATTTACATTTGGGGAATATGGTGGCTGTTTAGCATTACAAATTTCTTTCATGAACGTAAAATGTATAGTACAGAGATTAGACACATAGGGTCTTGTGTTATTAATTCGCATGTTCTCCAAGAATAGAATTATTTTGTCATTTTAGAAATTGTTCGAGATTACGCAGAAATTGGATGTATCAGAAAGAGAGTGTGTTTTCTTTGTCTAAATTTCCATAGAATTTAAACAATTATCAAATCTATACATTTTTACAAACGCGCACGATAATTACTATATAATTCTTTCTTTCTTTATTTCTTTCCAAATTCAAATACAAAATATTATTTAAATTTAATAATTTTTAATTATAATAAGTCCTTATAAATTTTTTTCTAATTTTCAATAACTTCACAAAAACGGAATTATTAATTTCTCCATAGTTAACGGTCAGGCTATCTACAGATTCAAAAAATTCTCTGAGATTGTTGAATATCAAAGTTCATATTCTCACAACAGTAAAGCCGTTAATTATCCAAATACAGGAACAGGGGAGGGGGGGGTCTCCCAAATGTTTCAAACGTTTGCGCCCAAGAGAATATGGCGCCCCTCACATTTTCGACTCCGTCTATATAGAGCTAATTCTGAAGGGATTTCCTAGGAAGGCCTGTTTTTATTTATTTTATTAATTAGAGCAAAATTATGAAAGACTCAATTTAGAAAGTGGATCAGCCCTTCGTTACATATTTGAACATAATTTTCAAGCGCACCCTGCTCTTCGGCTTGCAAAGATTACTGTAACAAATGCTCCCTTTTTGAATGTGCCCCCATAGCAAAATTGTGTTGCGGTCCCTGAACTATACAGTTGTTTTGATTTGAAAAATAAACTAATTTAAAATGAAATATTTAGCAATTTTATTCTAATTTTTACGAATCAAGTTAATTAATAATTACGAGACAAGTTTCTCGTTCTAATGTTTAAGCATTCCAGCATTAAATTGTTTTTTTGTTCTTGCAAATAAATGTTATGCTCTTCAATTGTTTTAAAGTCATTACTGAAAAATAGTTATTTTGGTTTGATCATTATTATATTTTATTATTCAATTTTATTTTATTTCAATAAAATATATATTTAATAAATATTCAAATTACAAAATAAATTTTGTTTCAAAAATTATTTAATAATTCCCGTATTAAATTCTTAAACCATTGAAAACAATTATTTACATTCATTATTTATTTGCAGAATTAATTATAAGCAAAATGTTATGTATTTCAAGCAAACATTATTTTATATATTAATTTTCGGAGAAGTTCAAAAAGTTGAAATAATTTCTTTTGCTAATGTTTTCTTAGACATTTCTAATTCCCAATTATACAGAATTAATTATAAGGAATTGTAGGCTAATATAATATATACAACGAAAAGAAAAGTCTAATAAAACAAAAATTCTGTAAGTCAGAAAATAATTCATCGAGTAAGCCTTCTATGTCACTTTTATCGATTGTAAAAGTAATTTAATTGATGGCTGATCGTTATATCTGTAGAGTTTAATATGAGGAAAGCAATAATTTCATGATATACAATTTATTGGCACCCAAATCTCAATATCCAAATATATATTTTATTATTTTAGTAGAAACTCTTTCAAAAATTAGAAGAGCAATAATATTTAGTTAACTAAATGAATGAATTAAGTTATTTGTGTAATGTCCATGACCTAACTTAAGAAGTTTATTTCAAACATTCCAGTTAACAAAGAGATGTGGTTTATGTCACAATCATACTTCCTGTGTCGGATGTCTTGTTTCTCTGTCCTCTTTACTACGCCGTCCGCACTTCCAATTCTCCTTACATCTTTCGGACTGATATGCACAATATTCCGGCACAATATACACTTAATAGTTTCATCTTTCCTTCTCATCACTCCTCATTCTCCACATCTTCCTCCTACGATTACCTCTTTATCCCGTTCTTCTTCAAACGGCTTCATTGATCCCCACTCTGCACTCCACGCATTCACAGTTCGCACCCTTCTCTCTGTGCCATCTTATCAGATTCGAGCATCTCTTGTGGACCTTCTTACTGCATTGCATACATTTCATCCCCTCTGGGCCTCTGCGCATTGTCTTCTTGCATTTCTCACACTCTTCTTCGACCTTCTCCTCGACTTCCTCTTGGCCCCCTCCCTTTTTTAGTTCCACCCATAGAACTCACTTCTCTTCAATCCGCTACACTTGAGATGATTCTATTTCCCGCAGCTCCTCCATATAGGTCCCCTGCCCGTACACATCTTCACTCCACTGGGCCAGGGTTGCCTTCCACGTCTCCAGCTCTCAGCAGTCTGATAATACGGAGATATCCAGCTGGACTAATATCCCGGGTTGGCAAAAACCCGACAGTTGGGTTCTGGCCTGTTCTTCTCGTCTTGTCTCGTCTCATCCAACGATACCCCACGAGGAGGGTGGGGGCAGTACTCTAGCGGTTCTCCGCTTTGACACAGAGGAGATCCATAATCTTCGGTGACCTTTTTCCCAGCTGATGTTAAACTTATTGACGGTACTAACGCTTGCACGGATGTGCCTGCCCCGGACGTCATATGCCGTCAACACAACTGCAACAGCTGAACGAACGTTTTCCTCTTTGAAAAGATTTAAAACATATTTGAGGATTTTACAATAAACGTGTAGTTTTAATTAATTTATTTTGTTTTCACCAATGCATATAACCATAATAATCTGATAGTATATCTTGGACTGCGCACATTTTTGACTTTTGGGGTGGGGGTTGTGAAAAGATCTCTGAAAGAGGCTCATTTGTAACGTTAAAAATACTTTGCCTGCAGACTGATGATTGAAAATCGAGTAAAATCATAGCATTGTACAATCTTGGCTATATACAGATTATGAATTTAAAAATAAATATACAAAAAGATTTCGACTTGATGAAGCTTTTTCTTTGATATTTGTACAGTTCCTCAAAAGCCAAGGGTTCTGATGCTTTTAATTCGGCAACTGAAGCCGGTTTTTCTTGACAAAATCTCATTTTTATTTTCCCTACAGCGACAATTCTTGGAAGCCCATGGTGTTGGTTTAAATTTGCCCACCCATCTGCCTGGAAAATACACATTCAACATATTTTGAGTTCTTACAGCCGTATGACAAGGTGCATGAGTAAAATAGACTACGTCGTTGTAGCTCAAGAATAAATTCATCCGTTAATAGTTGTAGATAGTGATCAGCTTCTTTTCAATCTTCAATGAAAAATTAAGGACATGCCCAGATCATTAACTTGGGTCGAAACTGTTGAACTTGCTCCCAAAAGTGGGGATTCTCGTTCGATCACATTACCAAGTTGAGTGGCTTTTGTGTTAGATATACAGCACATTCGTCTGAAAACATTAATTTACTTCTTAGCCTTGCATTAGGATATTTTTTGTAAGATAAGTTCACAACAATGGACACGATTGACATGATCCTGGTGTTTCAAATACTGAATTGCTAATATCAGAACTTTTCAGCATTTAAAATTTTAAATTATAGCTGCTTTCAATCCTTGACACATACAACACATACAATATAGCAACATAGATATGATTAATTCTATAAACTAAAGAAAATAAATACTCAAAACTATGGATTCTATTGAAACGTAGTAACTTTTGGGCCACCCTGTATTTTCAAATTACGCACTCTAATTGTTTACGCTTGAAGTAGAAAAACGAATTTTTAAATTAAAACAACACTACATCACAAAAAATAGCGTATATAGCCGAATATCAGTTATTTAGTCAGTTATAACTTCAACTTGACCAACCAATTAATTGACCAATCAATCTAACTAACATACCTGCAAAAACTTTAAATTCGCTTTTATTATGGCAGATATAGTTGTATTTATTTATGTTATTTCAATGATATTTAGTTCAAGTTTTTCTTGACTCAACAATAGAAATAAAAACAAAAATGAACCTTATTTATATTTCATTAATTTTTTTGGACTAAAATATTTGTTTTAATTTTTATTTATTATAAAATTCAATACATTTTAATAAGACGTGTTAATAATTTTTAATATAAAGGGGATAGATACATTGCTAAATTATAAATTAATTAATTATATTATCATATGTCATATTAATATAATCTAATAGTAAAGGTACGATCTAAAATAGAAACTATTATTATATCATATTAATTGCTATTTGTTTGATATCTATAAAAAAATTATCCCCAATATTATATTTAAATCCTTTTATAAAATATTGCATATTTCATATATAATTTACCTTTTAATATTATATGTGTATGCATGACAAATTTCAATTATTCATTTTACAATTTTATTATATCAATTTTGAACTTCAATTTCATTAGTTATATCAAATCTTTTATTATCAAATTTTTAGTTAATGACATATTTTACTTAATTTAGTAGGTTAAAATACTTTTTATTAAAGATACCTTTTAGAAAAATTGTTTATATTAATATGTAGGTATGTATATTTTTTAAAAGCTGTACATTTTGATTAGTATATTTTTTAATCAAATTTTTTCAGCACATATTATGTTTTCAACACTGTTCACATTTTTATTGTATGGCAAGTGCATGCACAAAATTAAAATGTTAATAAATTGCACACATTTGGTCATGCATTATTTGCAGATATTGTACAAAAATTATTTTTTAGAAATTATATTTCTTGTATAAATGTATAAATAAAACCCATCTCCCATCTTTAAAGCATATAGAATAAATCATCAATAAAACACTTTGCTGTATAGGAGTTGATTGTCATCATCAGAGCTGGATGTAAAAGAGTTAGTTTTGGAGTTATAGTTATGATGAAAGCTAGACAAAAAGATTAAATGTTGGAATCAATGTCATCCTCAGAGCTGGATGTAAAAGAATCAAGTGTTAAACTTGATGTCATCATCAGAGCAGGATGTTGAAGAATCCATGTTGGACAACTCAGCACCTGTTTGATTGGGACATCTGTTTGTTGCCATTATACTATTTTTATTCTCATCTACATTCAATGAGTTTATTACACTGGAGTTTTAAATGTTAGGCTGTCATATAAAATTAATTTAAAAAATTTAAAACAATCATTTTTTCTATAAATTATCAAAAAATATATAATTTTAATTATTATTTCAACAACTCTTCCCCCTCCCCCCCTCTCCCTCCCTTTATTATAATATATTAATAAATTATATTATAATTATATTTGTTTAACCTTGTTTAACAAAATACCACCATATTTAAAAGAGGGTCATTGATATGTGCTTAAATTTTGGCATATAAAAACTAATTTTATTTGACAAAAATGATTTTGGACTATTCAGATTTGCAATAAATTTTAATTAAACACAAACACTGTGTTCAAGGTATGGTAGACCCGGCTCTGCTGGGTCTTGGGTCCAGAAATAAGTTGGTTTAAAGCTTTGTATTGATTTTATTATCCAATATTTATATAATTTTATAAATGAAAATTTTACAACTTTAAACACATTAAAAATCATTAATATATATTATATCTGTAGATGGACATATGTTATGAATGTCTTTTATGAAGATAATTTAAAGCTTTCTATACACTTTCTATTCATTTTTGGCATATAAAATATAATTTTTTGGCACATACAATTTATGTTAAATGGGTAAATCTCAGGTATTTATACATAATTTTTGCAGATTTAATCATCTAGTCTTTTATTATTTATATTTTTGTCAATTTATCTGTGATATATGCTGGATATATCCATCTTGGGCTGGATAAAATACAAACAGGTATTGATCACAGTAAATATTTGTTAGTATATATATAATATAATACCTAACTGGTGACTAAGATTGTATAGTCTAACCAATATATGTATAAATGCAAATTATCTGATATAACTATAAATAATCCTCACACAGTAGGATAGCAGCAAATGACCAAACATGCAAAATTGGTAGTGAAGGAGAGTCCATTCATAACACAATATATATTGTAGTGATCATTTTGTAATCAATGTTTCATACTATGTTTGAAATCAACCAGACTGAGACATTGAACAAACTAATTTGAGATTATACCTAATTGGTGAGCAATGGATGAATATATCCATTTTTATAGTAGATGGAGGAATGACAGAAGCAGTCAAAAATTTGAACATATAAAAAAATTATTTGTATGTCAAAAATGATTTTATGTTGATAAAAATAATTTTTATATGTTGGAAACCATTTTATAAAATTATATTAGGTTGATACAAATAAATAAATGGTTATATTAGCCAAATAATTTTTGGTATTTAAAAATGTTTTTATTTAGGAAATATAATTTAAAAAAATACAATTTAATGATAAAAATAGCAAACTAAATATTTGGTTTACACATTTATTGAATTCAACTGCATTCTCAAAATATTTTAAGTTAGTGTCTATAGCTGCTTCATTGCCACTGAAGTCCAACAGAGCTGATTATGCACTTACTCAACCACTAGACCACAATGCCAACACTCAAATAATTGGAAGGAAAGGCTAATCTTAGAATTACATTGTTGAATTGTCTTTAAATTTATTTTGACAGTTGTATAAAAAGTTTTAATAATATTATGCTGCAGTAAATAATATTAAATAAGTAGAAAATATTGAAATCCAAAAATGATTTTTGACAAATAAAATATTTTTTTATATGTCAAAATTTTCGACATACAATTTACAATATTGTAATACTTTGAAAAATTCTTATTGTAGGGATTGGGTTTAGTAGACACAAACATACATTGCTATGTTTGCAATATTACCCCATAGTAATGAAAAAGTTGTGAAGGGGAAGTCTAAATCATAAAGACGATATCATTTTGTAAACCAAAAGCTACAAATTAGGAGAAAAACTCAACTTAAGATATAATATAAACAAGAAAAACATGGACAAGAGGAGTAACAAAAACACAAGACAAATAAAAAAGCAACTACAATCCAACTGGAAGCTCAATTGCCTTTCCAAAAATATTGTGGGGTTTTATGAGCTGTCACAAAAGACATCTTTCAATTGAAGCTTCTAACTCCAGGACAGAAAAATTTTATCAAACTGAATGCCATTTGATAAGATTATTATAAAAAAGGAAACTGTAAAGGCAACAAAATCAAGTTTCATTCAAAGACTTGAAAAGACAGGAATTTTAGGATGTTTTTTTCAGTCTGGAAAAACTGAGCCAGTGAGAGATTTTGACAAATGTGGCTTTTTATTATTATATTACTATATTATTTATTTTATTTATGTAAATTGTATAGATAGTCTAGAGACTCTCCCCTGGGATATACATATACCATAAATAAATACATATAATTCAACCAAATGTCATAAAAATTCATAAAATGTCTCTGGAACAAGTCTGATTTGTTTTTCTAGCAAATATTCCAAATAAATTTTAATCATCCGATTTTAATTTATATTAAATTTTTATTCATACATGTTATAAATATATATATATATTTTAAATTGGAAACCTTTTATTCATATCTTTTTCTTACCAATTCAGCTTAAAATTTAAGAAATATTGCATTAATTAATGTTAATTTATTAATATGTTTTATTTTTCATTTTCTGTAATCATTATTTGTGGAAACTTTAATTATGGCAGTACTGAATTAAAGTTATGTTCATAAATTCAATATTGCATTTTAGGGTTAGGGTTCAGCACCAACCATTTAGAATTCTGAACTGTTTCAACCTGTTTGGGTAAATTTGGTTTTAGTTTTACTGTAAGTTCTGTAAATGTTCTTAGTTGGTTTATAGTGAAAGAATTAGTTAGAGCAGATGTCAGGACGAGAATAAGTGAAAGGAATTGCTTCTTGTATCTACATCATTTGTATGTTTTCATAAGTAGGATTAATGTAAGTTTAGTGTAGGATCAACTGATTATTCTGTACTAAAATTAAATTCTAAAAAATATTTTTTTAGATGGTTGAATTTAGATGACAAATAATTTGTTAAAATCATAACTTTACTGACTATTACTACCGATGACTGCAAATCAAAATTGATACAAGAACCATTTATATTGTTAAACTTTCGATTTATCTAACAATGTTAATACTATTTGTGTTAATATTGAGTTAGCTGTTAGACTCTTTTTTGATCAATTTTAAAAATCCTAATTGGTTTAGCTCCAAGAATGGTATAGATATTTGTGTTACTAAAACTTAATCTTAATTTATTGTTTGAAAATATTTACAGAAATATGAATAAAGGAAAGAAAAGAGGAATCAGTTATAAAGAAAAAATTAATCTACAATATGGGAATGTTTCTTCATCATCCAACCAGATAAACATTCAGGTATATTTCTTTACATAATTACGTCTAGAAATTGACAAATTATGACCAAATAATAATTTCAGATCAAAGAACTCATTCGTGAAACACAGGGCAGGTCCGTAGATTGGAAAATTGACGATTTTGAAAACATTCTTAAATCTACTCCCGCTTGTTCCACTCTTGATGTGAGTAAATATTTGAAATTTAAATTCCACTAAATGTCTATCAAGTTAATTTGTGTCACCAGTTGGACCCTCAACTTGTCTGTCCGATACCCAAACCTGGCAAACTTCACCCTCTTTCATTTACACCACCTTTGAACATTCATCGTGTTGGAAGTTACATCTTACAAACTGCCCTCAGGAGACCCTTTACAGTTTTGAACCTTCGTGTAGAAATACCCAAAACATGTTTGGGGCCAAATGACTCCCGAAATTACCTTTACCTCTACAAACGACTTGTTTATCTTAATTGTCTGGCTCGACAACTAAGACTATCTCCCAGCGTCTCCAGCGTTAAATGGGTTGTTATCAGCGATGTCAGAGCACCTCTGTTGGAGGTTATACTCAACGGTGAGTTAATACCTCCCACTGAATGTTATCGATCTGTTGACGATCGTTTTCACTTTGATTACAGACTCTTTCGGTCAACCGATTTCTTCCAAACGCATTCAGTTGGATACTCTATGTCCACCAAACGCATTCAAAAATCTTCGTTTCTCCCCCACAAAGAGTAACATTAAGAATGAAAGGGGACCTATAGCGACGCCTTTCTACAACACCTTGTTGTTAGACCACTGCCTTGCTCTTGAAAATCACAACTTTCTTGTCTCTGTGCTGAAAGAAAAGAAAATGGCTCAACAAGCTGTTATACTTCTCAAAATTTGGTTGAAACAACGAAAGTTGGACCAGGTAAGAAGTGTGTTTCGCTTCCTCATTTGACTTGTACTCATCTTTAGTTGGTCACCGTCTATCCCTCCCAAGAAATGCGACGGTCTCAACGACTCGCTTATAAACATGCTGGCCGCTCATTTGGTCTTCTCAGGACCGCTCGATTCCATCACATCTGGCTTTCAGGGCTTCAGATGTTTGCTCCAGTTTCTCTCACAAGCACAGTGGGACAAGGAAGGCATTTCTCTAGCTTCCCACAGCAATTCAGAAGTTGATAATCTGCCTACATTAGAAGAATTCAATGCTGCCTTTCCGGTTGTGTTTATTGGACCATCTGGTTATGATAATCTAGCAGCGTCTCTGTCTATTGTCACTTTTAATGCTGTGAGTTGTTAAAATACATCCTGGTGTGGATATTGTCTAATTATGTCGTCATTTCTTTTTGTCAGATAAAAGCAGAAGCGAAATTATCTCTGGCGGAAGTATCCCCACTGACGTCAGATTCTTTTGAGTCGCTTTTTATGGTTCCTCACGACTATCTTGAGAAGTTTGATCATGTTATAGTGTGAGTTTACTTCACACCATGACAGAGGTACCAGCACAGTTGCATTTCATCACCTTTGTAACCTTTCAGAATCAAGGATCCACAACTTCTAACTCCGCTGTTATCGAGTCTTTCTCTGACCACAAAGAATGAAGATCGGGGAAATAATCTACTGCTTTCTTGTCTTCCTCCTTTGTGTGAACGACTTGTCAAAGCTTTATCGAACAGATTATCAGGCATACAGATCCAGTATCCGAGTTTAGAGGACCAGGTAAGTTTTCAACCGGGCTAAATCTTTATTTAACAAGTGACTTGGGAGGTGTCGATTTCCAGGAGTCAGCCACGATCATTGGTCTCACATTGAACCCGGAACATCAATACACAGTGATCGAGAAGGGCCCTCAAAGTGGCTCCGCTGAAGCGCTCCAATTCCGCTCCTTCTGGTGTGACAAATCGGAGATGCGGCACGTTGACGGCGACCTTCGGGAGTGTCTTGTTTGGCGGGATGAGGAGACAGGCGGTCCTGTGGTCCAGCAAATAGTCTGGCATGTCTTCACCAAGTGAGGAAAGGAAGTCAAGGTTTGGGGTTCAACGGTGGTGTTAAGGGGCTTCTTCTCTCTTCAGAATGTGTTCGTTAAGCATGACTTCAGCTTGGCATCAAGTAAACTGCCAACTGAACCCTCTGCTAACTGCCCACAAAGCAGTCCTCCCCCCGGATTCAACAGCCAATCAGATCGAGGCCCAGTTGGCACGGACCAGCGACGATATCTGCGCCCTCCTGAGAGGCCTCAATGCGGATCTTCCGCTCGATATAACCGGTGTTAAAGCTGTGTCATCTGCCTCCAGAGGCACCAGCACGTTCTCCTCTCTTCCAGTCGCCCACATGCATCGTCTGATCATGGACAAGGTCCCTCTGTTCGCACCCTTCCACCACCGTAAGCTGGAACCACACATCCACCTCTCCTCGCTCTGCTCCCCACAAAGCTCTCTCTCTCTCTGTCTCTAGTGATTGTCTCTCTTGAACTGAGCGGGAAATGGCCCGATGATCTGGCTGCTTTCAGGGAGATGAAACTCCTGTTTCTAATTCGAATGCGGAATCTTCTGAGTGAGAAAGACGTCCTGTGCAAAGTTCACCGGAACATCTATCTTGATATCTATCGCGTAAGAGGCGCTGTTCGAGTTAAAACTCTCGTTTTGGGATCAATTGTGGAAACTCCTCCTTTCTAGACGGGTTTTCTCTTCCGGATTCAATTATCACAAGGCAAGGAGGCCTCCCTACTCAGCCAAACTTCACTAAAAGACACCGTTGACAGCCCAGAAGCCAGATCTTGGCAGCGGGTTCACCTTCATTTACCGCACACAGCTGGAGTGATCGCTGGACTCTGCCATCGGTGGCCCCACAGCTACCCAGCAGCTTGTAGGTTGGCCAAACGGTGGCTGTCTTCTCATGGAGTGGAAATATTGTCTTCTACAGAAAGTCAGGAAGTAGTTGTTGAGTGGGGCATGTCGGAAATTGCAGTCGAGCTGTTGGTTGCTGACGGCTTTCTCAATCCTCATCCTTACACTGAACCAAGGTGGGTAGTTCTCTCTTCTCCTCTCTCTTCTCCTCTCCTTTCTTTCCTCTCCTCTCCTCTCCTCTCCTTTCCTCTCCTTTCCTATCCTCTCCTCTCTCCTCTCATCTCCTCTCTCCTCTCTCCTCTCCTCTCTCCTCTCTCCTCTCTCCTCTGTCCTCTCATCTCCTATCCTCTCCTCTCATCTCCTCTCCTCTCTCTTCTCCTCTCCTTTCCTATCCTCTCCTCTCTCATCTCCTCTCCTCTCTCCTCTCTCTCCACTCAGCTCCCCTCTACCAGGATTTCTGCGATTTCTACGACTTGTTGGTGACCACGACTGGATTTCAGAGCCTCTATTTCTCAACATTAACGATGAGTTCACAGGTGACTCTCTCTCTATCATCTGTTCATTTCCTGCACAATCATAACTGGCAGTTTTTTCAGACGGTCGTCTCGAGGAAATGAGGACGAGGTTCCAAGCCGAACGCAGCCGTCTTCCAGCGATGGTTATCTGCACGTCTCTTGACACAAGCGGAGCCCTATGGACCGGCATTGGACCTGGCGTGTCCAGACTTAAGTCTCTGCAGACTCTGGCTCACAACACGAGGCAGTTGTTGAAGCGGCAGGTGTTGAAGTCGCCGAAGACCATCGATATAAAGGCGCTGTTCCGGCCGTCCCTCTCCCTCTTCGATGTGGTCCTCTTGCTCAATGATCTGTCCACTGCGGCTCGAGCCCATGAAGCTGTGGATGTTTCCACGACAAAGAAGTGGAAGGTTTCCTACTCCTGGCCTCCTCAGAACACGCAGCATTGGCCGACAGGGTTGCAGCTGGACCCTGTGGCAACTTTTGTCCACTCGATTCGGGTGAGTGATGTTCGCATTGGTGACTTTATTGTGGTGTAGACCTTCGTTGGTGTTTATAAACTGTCTCTACAGGCGAGCTATGGGGACATGTGTGAAGTTCGCTACGATCAACACGGAGGTCGCTGGATTGGCATCATTTGGAAGTCTTCAACCTGCGAATCTTCGGCGAGGAAAAAAGCAAAATCACAGGAAGAAGATATTTCGGTTATTGTTCATCGCGAGTTCATTTTGAAATGCATCTCTGAAGAAGGTGGTTGGTTGTTGGACAGAATACAAGTCGTTGATTCTTCTGCGGTGTAATTATCTTGTACATGATGCTTGACTTGTTCTGTCTTTTGTATTTGGCTCGCTAAATCTTGTTATTAAATTAGAAGTTTTCATGAAAGAGAAATTGAATTTTCAACTGTTATAAATACTTATTTTGGGATGCTCATTTCTTCAATAAATCAGTATTGGACAAACAAATTCAGAAATTTAGGCGCAGTATGTAGCTTTAGTTTAATCACAAAATTAAATTTAACTGTCAACGTACATAATTATAAGAACACCGAATCAATTAAGGTGGTCAACTATATAATAAAGATGGGAGATGTTTCGGTACATATCGTTGTAGCCATCTTCTGACATGCAGTGTAAAAATTATACTAAACCTTTCAGTTGATTTTCAGACTGTGATTAACCGTAAGTGAAAATCATTTCTAGTGAATAAGACTCCATGACGAAATAATGTTGAAATATTTGCAGAAATTTAAAGAATATGATAGACCATTGCTGTAGAATATATATACATATTCGATAGACAAAAATCTGTAAGAAATTTTTTCTTCAAGATTTGTGGTGCTTGACAGCTGAAACTCCCTGCATAATATTTAAATGAATGGGTCCGGTGTGCAAAGTTGCCACACCTTCTGATTGTCCAGATTTAAAAAAGATTTTTTAAGGTCTCGAGATTCGTCAAAAAATGTGCGTCAAATATAAATATGCGTTTGTTTTAATTCTTGTTCTTAATTTCTTATACTATCGGTATCTATTAGTACTTGTGTATTGCTTAAAATTAATTTCGATAGTTCCAAATGTTTTCAGCATTATAATAGCCTCTTATTAAAAATGTCTGAATGATTACTAATCCGGACAATAAATCTGGACGCTCAAGTATTTTGTTTGGGTGGCGTCCGTATTACTATTTATTTAGGTCTGGCTACTCTGGATGTGTCATTTATGAGTTGGTAGGAAAATGTGTCAAATTAGGGATTTTTACAAAAAGATATTTGTGTCTAAAATTTATTTACTTAGCTGTACAATCCATACATTTTGAGTGTTTTTTTATAGTCTACGCTTACCGCTCATTTTTTCAGTTAATTTATGACTAATTTTCTGTATAGAAATGCGGAAATAAGTGTTAATATAGGGTTAAATTAATCATATTTGTTTCTCAATATAAAATCATAATATTGGAATGTGAAGCTAACTTGGCAAGTGAATTAATGTGTATGTGGTGTAGGTAGCTGTAATATGAGGTTCTTAAAGGCTAAATGCGGTTATTAAAATAAGTAATGAAGAGAAGACCTGAAATTTGATATACAAACAAATATAGTTGAGTTGGCGTGACAATCCAAATCTTGACAAAATACTAGATTAACATTTTTAAAATCTTGATACAATTATTGCATATATGAATGTAAATTAAATCCAGCTAGGCGAAATCTTCTAATCAGTTAAAATTATGATTCAAAAATCTGTTATTGTATTCCGGACAAGTTCATTCTCATTCCAGAATAATTGTTTTGATAACTTTCATATATATAAGTAACAAATTTTATTTGATTATTTTTAAAGTAAAATGACTATAAATAATTTGTAGGATTAATAATTTCGTATAGGTAGAATTTTTAGAGATTATCAAACTTTTCAAATTATTTTCATGCAGATTTGGCACACATAATGTCTAATATAAAATATTAACTCTTTTAAATATTCATGTGGCAATTTCTGCAAACTTTTTCTTTATAAGACACCTATTATAATTAACCATAATATATATTGCACTACAATTTAGTAACTTGAAATATCACTTTCTTATAAAAAGGGTTCGAGTTTTATGTAACTGAAGGCTTTTTCAATCTTAATATTATCAAAAGAAATTAATGTACAATAGAATTCGTCTATATCGTATTCGCCTATAATATCGTATTTGGTTTATGTACCATTATGCAATTTATGCGATCGAACATAATTTATTAAATGAATAAAATAATTCTGTTCAATGAGACAGACTATCAACTATTTATTTTATGTAAATATTTTACATGCGCGTTTTAGATAGATGTCAATATTTTGACTATATCACCAATAAAATAACAAATACAATATTTTTTGCAAAACTCATTATTAATGTAAATATTTTGCGTATATGGTTTAATAATTGATTTGTTGTACTAAAATTATAATGACCCAATCTGAATAAAGTTTGAAATTGTAAAATATATTAGTTAATATATCGTATTTTGGGGTGAAATATTGGAACAAGATATAGGCGAACTCCATAGTTCCTACCTATTCCAAGTGAAATAATTATGTATAAATATTATTCAACACGATTATAGTCATTTTTCAAAATTTAATGGAAAAACGTAATATTTGTTCTTAACTGTATCATACTACTTCTAGCTGAAGTAAGTAAGAACTGCAGTTTAAATGAAATTTTAGTACTTACTTATTAATATCTATTTAACTTATTACTAACCCAATTTATGCTCTACTTTCTGAAATATAATTATACGCAGATTCACACCAATGAATCAATATATTTGAACCAAAAAGGTCAAAATTAACTATTGATTTGTTTCTATAAGGTATTGTTATTCTATACTAACTCATGAATCAATCAATATCGATTGACGAATCCGTACACTATGCCAACAAGGAGAGAAGTCTTATTGTCAAACAGAAATGCGTTTATCTTTTAAATAATGATAATTAAATGAATAATACGAAATGTTTAATAAAGATAATATGGTGCAGGTATCAATCATATTTGGGTTTACAGAAATATATGGCGGCCTAACAAACTAACAAATAAGAGAAAAGAACAAATATAATGTCGAGTAAGATCCTGTTTTGTCATGTAAAAATCAATAAAGTTGAACCCGGCGTTTCATATCATTCCGTTTCCATTGCGGGAGTCTGTTGAAGTGGGTTTTGGGCATGTTGAAAAGCTGCATGAACTCTTGTTCACTCAAATGAAGCTAACAGAAATAAAAATTGATGAAATGAAAAACGAAACCACAACTTGTAATCCCTTTAGAAGTTTCTTACTTCGAGTTTGTCCTTGTCGACGTCCTTTGGTACCTTTGGAGCAGATAACTTCAACTGGTCGTAGGGGTAAATCTGAAAATGATAAAGGAGGGTGTTATCAAGAATGTGTTTGATATGGAGGACCATGCGGATTTACCTTGGCAGGAATTTTGGGTTTACCAATAAAAAAGGAACTTGGTTTGAGCCAGCTCTGAACATTTGCAAAAGACAGCTCCTCAGGATCATAGCTTCTCACTCTATTGGGTCTTCTGTCGTGTTCGCCGCATGAAGAATAACCGCTGATTGCAGAAGTTCTCACTGGAATAGCAACACTCAAAGTGAAGGTTATTGGTCCCAGTTAACTAACAAGATTTGAGGGGCATTATGAGCCTACTTAATGATTCACTGCACGAGTCGTGAGCATCATTGGAGGTAACCTTGTCAAAAGACATGGACCGGTCTGTACAACTCATGTTGGGCCGTGGTAGACTGATGGATCGATTGACAATGAGAAGACCCTTCCTCGAAGGTGTAGCTTGAAAGATATTAGACGAAGGAGGGAACAAATATTAGAATCAGTCATGAAATAAAACACTTCTGTTTGTAAGAAAAGTCACCTGACAAGGATGATGGCAGGGTCCCAGTTCGACCTCCTGTGTTCGAATAATCCATTGTATAAGACAGAGAGTGAGAGGCCCTTTTATCACGATCGTTTAGTCGCGAAGGAGCTGGAATAAAGAACTTAAAATGTAACGATATATCAAGAGGACATTTTTCACGAAGAATCACAACATACAAACCAAGAACCACAACATACAAGCTAACAACCACAACATACAAGCTAACAACCACAACATACAAGCTAACAACCCCAACATACAAGGTAACAACCACAAAATACAAGCTAAGAACCACAACATACAAGCTAAGAACCACAACATACAAGCTAAGAACCACAACATACAAGGTAACAACCACAACATACAAGGTAACAACCACAACATACAAGCTAAGAACCACAACATACAAGCTAAGAACCACAACATACAAGCTAAGAACCACAACATACAAGCTAACAACCACAACATACAAGCTAA
>JAUZNC010017560.1:0-26509 GCA_034780395.1 Vannuccia rotundouncinata | reverse complement strand
TACTATTACATACAGTCATTGACATTTAGGTATATTACCCTGTACTCGATTTTATATAGAATATGTACATACTATTGTTGTTTTGTTAATAATAAAAATTGAATTAATAACAGTGTATTTGACATTGTTATGTGTTATATGATTGATGCTAGCTACCTACACTTAAAATCGGATCGACTTTCCAAAAATCAGACAATCACTTTTTCGGGCCGCTTAAAATCGTGCCCCCCCAGCTCGAAAGATATGGCGCCGGGCCTGAACTACCAAAATTTGAAAAAAAGTATACCCAATTTTTGCTCCAAACTCTCCAATTCTGCTGACTTGACATTTGCCGGTTTTGTATTAATATTTTACCTTTTTAACTTAGGGTGCCTCTTTATCTTTGCCAGGCGCTCTCTCCCCATCCACCCAATACGAAAATGATTCGCGGTCCTGATTTGTCTGAATTAACGGTAATTAAAGTAAAAGCCAAAGATGCTGTCATTATATAAAATAAATGAAAAATAAACTAAATAAAAGAACCTCCATATCACAGGTATTTAATAATAATGTAATTATATATAAGTTTGCTTTACAAATTGCATTATGCCTACAAAGAATATTGCTTTTAATATTAATTAATAATATATTTTGAATAAATGAATATGGGACTAAAAGTTATAACACTATGGAAGCGTAGTTGTGATCTCAGATAAAAATACTTTTAAATTATAAATATTATAATTAATAATAGTTAAATATATTGTTTTAGTTATATTTTATTACACTTTACATCACACTTTTTAATTTTATCTATTTCAATACGGTAATATTTCATTTTTATTATTTTTATTCACAAAATAATCTATAATAAAATATTCTTTGTGGTTTTATACGATCTTATACTAAAATGTTTAGAATGACTACAATTTCATTTATTTTATAGTAGTCAGAACAGTGTAGCCATTGTGTATGTATATTTCTAAGCCAATATTTTACAATAAAATGTAAGTGAATATTCTTTTTTATTTGAATTCTTATTAAATTAGCATTGATTCATTATTTATATTACCATAGCCTGTAATAGATTACTAAATAAAATTGTATATATTAAAAATATTGAAGTTAATTTAAAAAATATATTTTAAAAGAGTATTATATAATATTTTAAAGAGTAGTAGAAGATTATGCATTTTATCTTGTGTTAACCAGATTTATTAAATTAATTTGATTCTCTTTTTATCTTGGATTATTTTAAAATAATTCAAATTAACATTATGATATATACAGTATACAGGGACTGCAGAGGATTTACAGACAACTCGGCCCAGGACAACTCAGCCTATAAAGCCAAGGGACAACTATAATGTTGACAGTTATTCAGATCAAATAATATAGTTAATGTAACAAATGCACAGATAGTGAATGGAAACAGTAAATGTTATACACATAATCAGATCAAAATAGATAAATACAATTAATCTAAACTGAAAACACATACTTTGATAAAATTAACCAATCTATTAGTAATTTTCTTTTAAATAGCAGTAAATTTTATCTCACAAAATGTTTTAACATTAGGGTTAATTTATTAATTTTTTAATTAATAATAATATTCTTATATAGTATTCCTGGGCCAAGTTGTCTTGAGCCGAGTTGTCCCGTTACCCTGCAGAGCAGGTTGGGCTTGGGTGGGCTAAGCCCCCTCAGTTAAAACTGAAAATTCAAAAAAAAATATAACAAAAATTCATAAATTGTTTTCAAAATTTGGAAAAATAATCAAAAATTCCTTGTACCAAAATAATGTTTCCCACAGTCCCTATGTTATGAATATTTAATCATTATGTGGAATAAATATTATTATGTATATTTCTTTTAAAACTTATACCTATTTATTAACTTGATAATGTTGTACTTTACATCCATAAACTCAAAAAATTCATAAAATGATTTTAATGTTTGACTTGAATAAAAAATATTGAACAAAAATATTGGGACCTAGAACAATGGCATTTATACCCACAGCATGATCATCCACCAGGAAAACTTTGTCAACCCTCCCAAACAGGAAACCCACACACAACATAAGTTTTTGAAGTCTTTTTCTAGTTTTTGAAGTGACTCCTGGGTCAAACACATATAATGTAGAAAAAAAGGATGGGGGTGGGCAAAAGCTATATATGGTATGTACATAATTTGTAATTTACATTTAACTTGTGATTGATTGTAATAAGATATACATTTTCTTTCACAATACTATTTTTAATTCCATTTTTTGCTTAGATACAGTAGGTATTTGTTTAAATGTTATACATCTTTGACTAAAAGGTTATTTCACTACAAGGGTCTCTTTAGTTATAAAGCCTCTCTCTTCAAAGTTATCTTACTATAAGATCCTCTTTTGTTATGAAGCTTCTCTACAAAGTTATCTTATATATTATAGCAACTAATTATTTTTGTAATGTCCTATTTGTAATTGATCTATTTTCAATTTAAATTCATAGTTGTTACAGTGAATTTTAAATAAAATGAGATAACAGGACAGCAAATGATCATTTCTCTGAATCTATTTTGAAAATGTTTATCAACATTTTTTATTGAAATATGAAATCAATTTGCATATAAACAGAAATGTTTGTCAACCTATTGTATATTTGTTGTTCAGGCATGTGATTGTTCAGGCTAAAAGGTCAATTTTCTAATTCATCTAGAAAATGATATAAAAATTCAAAGGAGGGGGAGGGTTGGTGCATCTGATGCTTTAAATTTTGTTGTGCTCCATGCAGATCTATAGGCTATGCTATCCACATAGCCATGACATCCCTGCTCACTTCTTGTTGCAAAATATATTTCAGGCTTTATTCTGGAAGTCCAATCCCATGCCTGGTTGTTGGTACAATAATTTTGTCTGTCCCAACAATGATTATACAATAGTTAAACATAAAAATGCTGTTGATATGCAAATTGATTTCATATTTCAATAAATAATTTTTGATAAACATCATTTTCAAAATAAATTCAGAAAAATAATCATTTGCTGTCCTATGTTTTAATTATGTTAATCTCATTTTATTTCAAATTTGTTGTTGGTATATACCATTTGCAAACCAGACAAATTCACTTTTGGTACACAATGTAAACTTAGAAGGGAAAAGGTTATTTAAAATAACAATTAAACATAGTGACAGTTCATATGATCCTGGATTGTCATTAAATGTCCTGGAATTTTATTTTTCAAAAAGTATATAAACTCTGACTATGTATCTTAGTAGTTGCCAAGTTGTTCTGGTCAGAGTTGTCTATAAATCTTTGTATTTCATTTTAATTATATGATTTAACTGGTAAATGTCATTATTTTAATATAATATACATTTTTTATTTAATTCTGTTTGAGCAAACTCTATTACCTCCACATTTTACTTAGCGAGCCTGCATTCCATGTCATATGTGTTGGATATTTTAGGCTTTTCCTATTATTTTATATATCAAATTTTGTATTTGTACACTGAATGCAAACTGCTTTTTACTAATAAAGTTATTATATTTTTATAACTACGTGCAATCCAAACAAAATGTTATTCATAACTGGATAGATTTAAACAGTCTAAGCCTAGATAAGTTTTAATAGATACCCATTTATCACATTACATTCTATGAAATATGAAAATACAGAAATTAATTTTTTTATAGATTTATGGATTTCATCTAATTTCAAACTAAAATGAATATAATTATTTTTATTTCTCTTATTTTTCTTCAGATTTTTGTTCATCTGAAGTCTAAATCTGTTACATTTGCTTGTCTGTTTTATTTTATTATTTATTAAATTTATAAATTGTATTAGTTTTAGGAAATTTATTTTGTGTTGTACAAATTATGTGATTTATATATATATGACATTTTTAAAAAATACTAAAAGATAATGAAAAGAACTTAACATATTTTTTTAAATGTTATAATATAAAAAAAAAATACTTTTTGTCTTAACATGATTTAACACACAATCTTGGAATCTATAATGTCTATTATTGTTCCATTTTTACTTAGCTTTTGGAATAAGTTAGAAAATAAGTTTTATGGTTTAAAACTTTGGAACAATTACAAATTTTGTTGGTTAACATTATGTCTAATTCATAATTCAATAACTCAACCATGCACATATCATACAACAATTTTTTACATCCCTTTTAACTTTTTCCTTATGGTCATTGCAACATTTGCAACAGAAATTAATTTGACTCACATAGCACATCATTCTATTTTTAGTATTGGTAGACTCTGATTGTGATAATTTATGCACCTTTCCTATATAAGCAATTTTTGCAAGTATTCAATGTATGTTTAACTTTCATAATATTGTTATACATATACCATATTGATGTTTTATATTTTCTTCTTGAAGAAATAACTATAATATATATTTATAGTGTGAAATTACTTATTAAAAAAAATTCAACATTTCCTCTCATTCAGAATAGTGTTATTCTGACTATAAGTTTATAAATTATAATGAGCATAATGGGTGGGAAAAGTTATATTTTTATGTATACATCTACATAAATTTAGTAAAGCCAGGATTATTATAATATGGTGGAATGGGTCAAAAAGTAAAATATAAAGGTCTCTAAATTTACTCAGAGTATTTTTATTTTATCATATTGTATTTTACCTGTATATTGTTTACATAATATGAAATTCTTTTATACATAACTAACAATATTGTGCAACCTTCAGATACAGTAACAAATAGCTAAATTCATTTGGTGCAATAATGCTTACTCCCAAAAATGCTATAATAGACATTATTATGAATAAAACATACCATAAAGCCTCAAAATGGGCTTGTTATTTGCTTTGCTTATCCAACTAGAGGATTTCTTACAATAAATAAAATAACCTAATGATTGCAAAATATAAAACTCACTTTCTATATTTATTTCGTCTAAAAGTATTTTTCTCTTGTTCGATTTTAATCCAATTTTTTAGGGGTAAAATTTGTTCACCCTCTACTATTTGATATACATTTTCTCGATTTTTCATCATTTATAAATCACTCCCCTGAATATATAATTTTCAATTAGCATCTATTTCATTATATAAATAATTCAATTTTTTTAATAAAATATTAGTTTTTTTTAAATATAAATTTTTTATTTACAATCACAATTATAAATAAAATTGTTTTATCTATACCAGGGTATATAATAGTAGGTATATAATGGAACAATATGACTGCCTAAACTTTATATTTATATATGCACGTTTGTAATAAAACTGATTTGTTATTGTTATATACAGGGTGTTCCATAAGTAATGCCCCATTGGAAAAATAATATAAAAATAAATTTATTTTATATGTAGGTATAATCCATGATATATTATACTGTAAATTAGTTAAATAAGATTGGAAAATGAACAATGACACAATGAACACTTTTGCAGCCCATTATCGATGAACTTCCTTTAAATTAATGTATAAAGTTTTGGTTTCAGCATGATGGAGCATCAGCCCCCTTTGCAGTTTCTGTACATGAATATCTCGATTCCAAATTTTAAAATAAATGGATATAGCATAGAGGCACTGCAGAATGGCCACCAAGGTCGCCAGATATGAATCCATGGACTATTTTCTCTGGGGCCACTTAAAATCATGCATTTACAATACAAGAACAAGATCGCTTGATGATTTGAGACAAAGAATAACAGATGAAATAGCTAGAATTAGTGTTGAAACAATATGACAGAGTTTCAAGCATCATTCCTCCATCGCTGTGGAATGTGAATGGAATTAGAAGGAGGACATTTCCAGCATCTTATTTAACTAAGTTATGTTAAATATCAGACTTCAGTTAATTAGCTATAACAATTTTCTATATAGTAATTCTGTAACACATTGCATAATTGTTCATTTTCCAATCTTATTTAACTAATTTACATCATAATATATCATAATAAAATATCATGGTTTATACCTACATATAAAACAGAACAGTATATTCACAATTATTTTATTTTTTCCAATGGGGCGTTACTTATGGGACACCATATACATTTACTAAACTAACATAATATGAATTATTTACATACTACTGTATTATAATTATGAAGAATAATGAAATCAAATTCATCAATTGAATTTCTAAACATTATTTGTCTGTATGTGTAAATGCCTACATATTGTATATAATTTTGAATTGGACTTTGTTTTCTGTCAAATTAGAATACCTGGAACTATGAACCTCACATATATTTTAAAATTTCAGTGAATAGAAATGCAGATAACACGTTTTAAAAAATCTTAAATTTAACGTACCATTGGTAAAAGGCTAATTAATATTCATTGTAGATTTACATTTGGTGTTTGTGTCTTTGGTGTAGTATTTTGATATAATACTTATAATTTAGGTATAATATATTTGTGTTTTTCCTACCTAGATAATTTTTTCAAAGTGTTAGAATTTCTTTAAAGAGTCTTGAAAAAGTTTTTATATTGCTTTTAACATTTCCATAATGTTCCTGCTAAACTTTATGAATAATGTTAAAATATCTATTCTATTTGTCATTTAAACTTATGGGTATTCTTTAGTTTGATTCTTCCATTATATTTAGGCTATTAATTTTTATTTTTTAAGGTATGTGAAAAGACTAAAACTTAAAATGCATTCTTACTAATTTAGCTGAAAGCTATCATGCCTCAATTAAAACTCATAAATTTGATAAATGTTTTCAACATTTAACTGCAACTGGATTAGGATAGATAGAACCTTACCCCAGAAGGGTCTTCTGGTTAAGGATATATCCCTACTTATAGACCTGGTTTTCTTTTCTAAGTGTAGGGTCTACATACTGTCAAACAATAAGCCCAGAAAGCATTCAGGAGTCCAAGAATAGAAGTCCATCTGTTGCCTTCTACATTCTTATTCTTATGATAATATTATTGTATGCTTTCTTGGATTTCTTAAACTGAAAATATATCTTTTATAATGATATTTATATTTCCTATACATTTATAGTTAATATTATATAACTTTTGTTAAAATGAATGATTATAAATGTTGTAATTTAGTAGATTTAAATAGAATGAACTTACTTATATATATTACTTATATATATGATAACCTGTAGTGTTTGTAACAAACCACAAAAGTCCCAACATTGTGTTTATATTTTGATAAATTTTTGTACCTTTTAGTATGAAATTGCTTATAATAAAGACCTCTCTTAATAAAAGAGATTCAGTAGCGCATAGGAATAATTTACCCTTAACTTTGTAAGCTGACTTAAAAATTAATTACTGAAGGAGTATATCCATTTATTGTTTTATATTTCATTTTAGTATGTTTTATTCAAGATGAATATTGTATCTGGTTAGAATATTTATTAACCTATTATGTAGAAGGTGCACATTTTCTTTCCATAAACTAAACGCATCAGTTGATTACATGCAAATATATTCCAAATAAAGGGCCCCATGATATTATAGTGTTTCGTACATGTAAAGAAAGCATCAATAGTGTATATGTACTATATTTTGTAGGAATCCACAAATCAATGAACTATTTATAATCATTGTATATAGCTGCTGTTGATTTTTTTATTGTTTTCATTAATTCCGAAATTACATTGAATGTAATTTTGATCGAATTCAATAGAATTATTCATTTTATGATAACAACATTCAGTTTCTTTATGTACATGCTATATGCATAAGCGTAGCAACGATAACATTGTCAATGATATAAATTATAAACAATTATTGTAGTTTTTTTTATAACTATTATATTAAATACAAATTTCAGATTAATTGAATTTACAATGAATATCGGATCATCTTTACTTGAACAACCGCCAGTGACCTCATCATCTCAACCAATGTTACAGTCACCTTTACAGTTAGCACCTATTCAGGCCACAGAGCAATTGTGTAACTACAAGTTCCGTATCTGCAATCGAGCTTGCATCCCTAGTTTCCCATATTGTGATGCACACATTCTTGATGATCGAAGCATGCCCTTCATTCAGTGCCAGTATCATGGGAAGTCTGGAGATAGACGTTGTCTCAATCCAGTATTTAAGCAAAGCAGGATGAGGTACGTTGCATACATTTTTACCAATTTATTTACACTTTATCAGAAATGTTAATTGACTTAATAATGCAGATTAGATAAATCCACATTCAAATAAAGATTATTTTTAATTGGGGTTCTGAGCAATTACAATTTCTTTATCGTAATCGAAACGCTTTTTGTATTGACTAAGAAAGAAGTTTATACTTTATTAGTGATTTTTGCTTTATTAGATGCAATAACTCGTTAAACTGGGATATACAATGTTGTTGTCGCTTTTATTACAAAATAATGTAAAACAGGTTTAGCGCTAGCGCAAACTATTGTTGTTTTGATTATCAAAAATATAAAAAACAATACTGGAGTAGTTGAACACAAGAAAAGAACGCATTTATGTTAATCGGTTATGAAACGTTGACACAGTCTGAAACTTTCAGCTATTAGATGTGCGATAGTTTTTCTGCAATTACTTCGTTATTAACAGTACGAAAAGGTAGGTAAATACAGAACCTACCAGTTTTCTTTACCGGAATAGAATGTGAATTTATTCGATTTGATGGTGGAATAGATACACAACTACCTATTAACACACAGGAACATTACAGTTATAAATAGTTGGTATGCGATCAAATGCACATTTTTTGATGCATAGGGATATTCAAAAGTATACGTTCTACACAAGTCTTGATAGAGCAAGATGCCCAGTCATTGATATTGTCAGAAACTAATGTATAATAGAAATATTTTGAGAAACATAATAAGTATTTTATCTGGCATATTTTAAAAATATAAATTTATTATAAACAATTATTTTTGGACCAACATGTTTTTTAAAATATAAAATGACGATTAATAAAACTACGATTTTTTCCATTCCAGTTATTCCCTTATTGGAGATTTTGTATATCTGTGCATTTACTATATTTAGTTGTACATCTTTTTTTAGTTGGCAAATTAGTATTCAATTCAAGTAAATATTATGTCAGTGACCAACACCTTCTAAAATATACAATTATGTGATAATGCCTCTACTCACCTTTCAGATTTTGTGACGACCACGCCTGCATGTCAGGAGATGACGTATGCGACAGTCCCACCAGTTCTGTGAGCGCCAGCAGTGGAAGCGGTGCTCTCAAACGTCGGCACCGGTCATCCTCCTACCAGGCGCATCAGGTGAGTAGTACTCCTTCTCCGGGCGGAGGAAGGTCCCCTAGCACCATGACTACTTCCACAGCGGGCACGACCTCCCTCATGAGTGAATGGGAGAAGCAGACACCGGATGTTGGAATACATGTTGGAGGCACTGGAGATGACAACTGGTCTTCAGACGGCGATAGTGCTGATTCAGATGACAATGATCCTCTCAAGTGAGGCATTCCATGCACTTGTTTTAATTGACATTTTATCAATAATACTTGGTGTTCTAAATGTGTATTTTCTTCTTTAGAACAGATTACGTATACACTGTAAAAAATTTATTTTTGATTTATTTCAGGCGAGCTGGTGTCTACACACAAGATGAGCTGGTGAGCCAGGCCATCTCTCGCTGGGAACGGTATGTCGACCTGTGTCGAGAGGAGTTGGGTGAACTGCGGCGTAAGATGTCTCGTTCCTACAACCTTTACAAAAGGGATCGTGGTTCCAATCTGGGTGGTGTTGGCAGCTCTTCGTCCTCTTCTCTGACTGGCATGACAGCGGGATTAGGTGCATCCAGAAGGCTCGGGGAAAGCAGTGAGTTTCTCTCTCATTTAGTTTATTGGTTTGATTTCTCAGAACTTTTCGTTTCTTATAACGGTTTTGAGTAACCGTAGTCTTATTTACTTTGTTTTAGAATCTGAATTGTTGGTTCATCGCGCCCAAAAAGAATTGAAAGCCCTGAGACGATTTAATATTCGACCAGGAAAGGTGAGTTTCATTCCAAACTGTTCCACAAAGAATAATGCATTTATTCGTAGGTGTGTGCACAATACTAATAACCATTTTGTATTTGTTACTCGTTAATCACTATAGTAACCTTCTTCCATTTGAAACGGTTTTAGGAGTATTCTCTACAGAAGTTCGGACTGATGTATAAGTTCGGTCCTTTGGAGACGAACACGTGGTCCAAAGGAACCCGGTCCTGTCACTATAAGGATAATTTGTCCACCACAAGTAACAAGTGTAGTCAACGGGCTCTGCCCTGCTCCTCCTACTGTCTGGAGCATGTAGTGCGGGCTGGGGATAATGAGACCGATGTTAAGGACAAGCAGCATCAGGTAAGCCGTTTAAAGTTGAAACTATTGTGTATACTTTAAGAGTGGTGTGTTGGGGTCGGTTGGTAAATGTCACGTAGGATTAGCTTTATATAATTTGTCCTCAAACCCTACACATTGTTTCTTCTCTGTAATACATTAATTTAACTCCTAGTCTTAATTCTAGCGGAATTTAATGGAAAATTGAAGGAAGAACCTTAACGAAACAATTTAACATTCTTGCTATTTTCGCGATATTTGTGGCCTACATTAATGGCCTTTTACCATTCGCAACCATGCAACGTAGCCTTTTAATTGAATTATGCATAAGTGACGAAGACGTAAATAATTTCAGTTTTGTCTAATTTGTAATGCGCTTCATACGGTAAATGTCAATACTTATGTGCGGAAAACGTACTGCTTAGACCTTACTATCCTCACTAACTCTTAATAAAACACTCAGAAGATATGATGTAAAGAATGTAAAGAATTCTGCTGATATTGTAATCTATACTGTGGGAAGTCAAATGAAATAGAAATTTATTATTTTCTTTAAAATGAAAAAAAAAACGTTTAGAAGTACAATTTGGTACATTTTTCCAATGATTAATAATATTGTAATATAAAAAAGTATATTATATAATATATTTTATAGTATAATATTAATGTAAATGTATAATGATTAATCAATGTATTCTATTTAATAATTTTACCATCCCTTGAAAATTTGAGAGCAACGTTTGAAAAGTTGAACATAGTATAACTTGAATCATTCCCTTTATCATGGATTGTGTATGTCCTTGTCGCTTTTATTACAAATGTAAAACATGTTTAGCGCGACTTTTCAGTGTATGGATAGAAATAAATATATTATTGTGAATTATTATTAGGAGTGTTAATAGTATATTGGCGTATATTTTACTACTATTAACATTTAACAAATGTCAATTGATCCAACAGCGTAATTTATTGTGTTATTGTGCATTTTATATTTACACGACTATAATGTTCTATTTATAATCCTCAACATTACAATAGTAAACACAGACTTTTTATAGATGTATACACAGTGTGCTTGTTCTTTCGATCGACAAGTAAACAGTTTTTACTGTCGCTAGCTGAAGACTCTCTCATTTGCAAAACTTTCCTTACAGATTCTTATTCGTAAGTGTGGCGAAGATGGTTGTCTGACTCCAGTAGTCAACTGGAACGCTGCAGCCCGATGTCCTAGGCACACGGACCTTGCCTCCATCGCCGGCGACATCCCGAATAACCTCTGGCCGGCAGTGCGCGCCTCCACCTCGACTACTAAGATAAAAAAGGAATCTACCAAAGCAGAACCTCAGGTTATGGGGGCCGGAGCAACTAGTTCACCCATTTACACGCAAGACAATGAGTTCTTCGCTTCGGCTTAGTCTTCCAGTAGTTGATTTTTAAATATACATGGGGCACAAAATCATTTTTTAATTGTTTAAATGTACCTTTGTTCTATTTCTGCAATCAGGATTTCTTTCTATATAAAATGAAAACCATTTTATCTGATATTCATATTTAATATAAAAAATGTCAGAATCTTTAAATTTGTAAATTTCGTAATTTTAAAAATACGGTTTAGTGTTTTTAGCTATTTTTCTATTTTTGAAAGAATACATGAATTTAGTTATCATTTTGTGATTTATTCGTGTAGTAATGTACAACTTGAATTTTTGTGGGTTGGTCACGCATTCCTATTTGTGAATCATTATTCACTAAGAATTTTGTTATGTATATACCGTCTCATTAATTTATATATATTCAAAAGCGTCAGTATTTTTTACAATCGTGTAAGTTTTCTGTTATTCGTTGCTAAGCAGGGCTACCTATGAAAATATGTATTAATTAGTTTCTTATAATATCGCATTTTTGAGTGTCTCATCGTCTTTGTATATAATGAAGTTTCCATTGTACATAAAGTTTATTTTGCATTTATATTTTCTTTATATTATGTGTATCAAACTATATACGTGTTTTATTAGAATATATTTATTTATTTTTTCACAATTTTTCTTCTGTTATATTTCATTTTTATTAGCAATTTTATTTTTGTGGTTAATGTAATATTGTTATTCCAATTTATTGCTGTAGTTGTATTTCCATGTAATTTTTCAATGTGGTGCTGATGGGATGAATGTTCAATTTTGTAATTGTTCTATTTTATTTTGATAAATAAAATAGTTCTACTTTTTGGATTTCCCGATAATAGTTTAAAGTACGTAGTTGACGATTATTTCAAAAAACAGAGCATTGCATAAATTTGTAAGCATGGAGAGTGTGGCACATTTTTTTGCTTTCTATAATATAGATGTTCCGATTAATTTAAGTGAAAGCAGACCATTACGAATTTTGTTTTGATTTATTTAGAACCTAACATTTTCTAAATATAAAATGTCTATATAACGAACACACTGTCATTTTCAGTGTGATCCTATTGACGTGTCCCATCACTGAACATCATATATGGACGATCTACAGCGCCTTCGACCCCCTCCCTGCACTAAAGTGTTCATACAGCGTGATTACAGTGATGGCTGTGGTGTCAAGTTTCTAAACTCCCCTATGCCTCCTGAACTCGAGAGAAAGGTGAGTCACAATCTCTCTAGTTCTTTGTTTCAAAATGTAGTTTTCTTGAATTTTTATAGACCTCAACACTTTATTTAATCTGTTCAATAATTCTCTTTCCTTGTCAGATCGATCCGCAGGTATTTGTCGGTGTGATCAATGATATCAACGCTATCCTGCTAGAAGCGGAGACCTTGTCCGCCAAGACTTGCTGTGAAAGTTGTCTGGCCTGTTTAACGGCGTACCTGCTCTACCTCTGTGTCAACACATCTTATGAAAGAGTTAGTTGGAAATCCGTGTTAAAGATAATAACTTTTGCATTTCTAATTGAAAAAGTCAATTTGGTCCAACAAAATGGTCTCCGTTTTTATATTTATAATATTACAACAAAGTTTTGTGATATCAAATCTAAATTTTTGATTTATTTCTATTATGTTTGTAATATCCTTAGTTCTAATTTATTTTATAAATTGTATTCATTGTATGCAAATAATAATTTAACTGTTTATATTTAGGTATTGGATTTGTTGTTTTCCATTATAGTAGTATCAATTTTCAAAAATTCATTTTGTACTCGCTTGAACCTTGCATATGTTCAAACAGTACCGTTCGTTGTTGCCATATGATTATGTTTTAATATACCCTGTAACTCAGTTCGAAAAGTACTTGAAGTAAATCGTTAAAGTACAACATTAAAATATAGGGGGTCAATTTCCGATTAAACCGAGTGTATAATATGATTTTAATGTGTTTATGTTTATAATATATTCTATGTTTTTGAACCGTTTACAAAAGCATGTGATTGTCACTTGTTTGGTCATGACCTATTCAATTGGTATATATTGCCTATTTTTTGCTATTTTGTTATTTCCCTCCCCCCATCAGAAATTGAAAAAGGTTACGCAACGTGTCAATTCAGTCAACGAAAAAACATTCCTTCCTCGAGGGGTTCTTATGGTTGATCCGAGCGAACGTGGATTAAGAGTTGTATCCTTTTAAATATTTATCAAATTATTTTAGTATTTATTAGGTTCCTCTCCGAAAAAGTAGAACCTTTATCCTGACATATTTTTAAAGGTATTATATATATATGTATACTCATATAAGTTACAATCATTGATTGCTTACACTAATTATATCTAGATTGGCATATTTGCAGGATTTTATGTACAAATTCACATACATAAAATAATCAATACAGTATAGGATTGTTAAGTCGATTAAAGCTAACTAATTGTACTAAAATACGAGAGAAATACAATATACAAAACACTGATATTAAAGTATAGGTTTGTCGGGTGATTTGGCTCAGGCTTTAGTGTTAAATATTAAGTTTGAAAAGCTGCTAATTTGATTGTGTTTTTAATAGTTAACAAAATGGTTTTATTTTACTTTTGTTGTATTTGATACTTTATGTCTAACGATTTTTGACTTATTTTTATATTACATTCGAATTTGATTTATCGGTATTTTTCTATCTAGAGAATAATTACTATAGCAATAATTACAATATTTTTTATTAATATCTGGTAATATTGATCCTTAACAACACATTTTTACTTTCTCTCTGCTTTTCAGATTGAATTTTGTATATTTGATAATCCAGAGTAACAAAGAAGGTTTATAAATATTATTTAGTTTCAATTATTATTATTATTATTGAGATTTTATCAAACTTTATTATCAACTCTGTTTACGGGATAGAATTGATATTTGCCTTTTTTACAAAAAGACTTCAATCCATAAGACAATATATAAACTATGTCTAACAACACGACAATACATACCTTAAAAACTACACAAAAATATGTCGTTTTTGTAGATATAAAATTTGAAGATATCATATGAAGTTTTAATTTATTCATTTTCAATCTTAACTTGTTGGTACTTACTTCGATTTTAGCTGTTTCACCATAACCTCAATCGCGAATAGTTATTACTATACATCATATCTGATATAATACAAATCGAACATGTTTGATTTAATGAAACACACAGACTATATATTTTTATGTATACACCACCCTTATATTTATTTTTCTTCGATCATTGGTTTTACACCTTTTGCCAAATATGTTACTGTTGAATTTCGCCATTTGTTACTCGTACAATACAGTAAAGTTTATTTGGTCGTTTCTTTTTATATTACAATTTCTTAGCTTTGAAGATACCTTCAATTTTTGTTTTTATTTGTCGAAAACATGTTTAAAATGAACAGTTGTCATTGACGTTTTCAATAAATTATTTAGATTTATAACGTTGTAAAATTATGAAAGTAGTGCGTTTGATATGCATAATTTTTGTTCATTATAGTTTTGATATTTTTTATTGTAGGTTTTATTTAAATAATATTTAAAAACGTATACAATTTTAGCAGTGATATATTAATTATTTAAAATCTGAAAAATTTTATGATATTTGACTTTTTGAAGAATTTCCATCTTGAATAAACATTTTCTCAAATGAATGGCAGCTGTTTTATTTTAAACATTGAGACTTGTATATGTATAGACAATGCTATTAATAAATGCCTATCATGTTAATCTAATCGTTATTTCAAACTTTGAAAATGTCATTGCTTCCGTTGTAATTTTTAATGTAAAAATATGTATCTACTTTATATATCTGAAGTGAATGTTTGTATTTATTACTGTTCATTTTCTCCTCTTTCAGGTCTTCAGTTTTCATGTTATGTAAACTGTTAATATTCTAAAGATACCTACAATTTTGTTAAATAAAATTGAATGAAACTGTATAAATTTTGGTTGTTTTAATAGTATATAGTGCAGGCTATATTTTTCATTAATAATATTTTTTAATTAACGTCCGGTAGGATTATAGAAAAGTCATGACTTGTACGATAGAACAGTCGTCGTGTACAGGTAAACTCATTTATTTATCTAAAATCAGATTATTTTGACTACTGAATTCTTAAAAAACTCAAATTCGTCCTAATTGCAAAATGAATAAAGAAATATCTATTATATTATATCAATTAGTTTCAACATATTATGTTGAATCCAAAATTTTGAGTAATTTACAACTTATAATGAATGATAAATATATATTGTAATAAATTACGAAGTTGCAACTAGCATATATTCTTTTACGAAATTGGTTGTATTAATCAGGATTAAACTTTGGTTTTTCCTTAACACATGATATTGACAAAAAAATTTCTTCTGATAGCATAAATGTATACTGTGCAAGACAAATTGTATTCGAATTTTATTGTATTGAATAGAATCAACCATCTTATGCTTATACTCATTATTTAAAGCCAAAAAGTTGTGTTAGTTCAAACCTTAAAAATAAATGAAAGCTCAATTTCATTGAAAATTTATTAAGAGGTAACCATTAACTTATATATTATTTTTCTATACCTGCCAACTGATCAAAAAACGTCTATAGTGCATTTCAATTATATACGGTATTAGTTTCGTTTTAAAGAGGGTATTCAATAAATATTAATCGATTAATTTATAAATTTCATTTATCTTAGAGTTAATTTGAAATTTCCGCTCATCAATTTGGCATTGATTATCGATTTAGATGTATTTCTTCGCGGACGTTTATTACTATTGAATATTGGTCAGTTTGCCGGTCTAGATAAATAATATATAAGTCATATTGGAGCTAACACATCTTCAAGAATTACCATTTTGGTTAAAAATATCGGTTATAGGTACAAAGTTCAGCATTTGAAGCCACATAAATTCAAATCAATACGGATTTGAAAATGTCTATACGGACTGATGCGACTTTAGTTATATCACTTTTCAGGAGAAAAAATTACGCACATCTGAAATAATTATTTATTATCAATTTGTAAATATTTTGTGGACGATTCCCCCTGACTTGTACATACGCCCCCTTAATATTTTGTCGTATCACTTTTTCAAACTCTACTATGGCGCTATTAAATATTTATTCACATTTTCTAAATTACTCTCAAGTAACTTTATAAGAAGTTAATAAAATGGCGAATATATACAGCTTGTTTTACTACTCACAAATTTGTTTTCGATAAATAAAACAGTGCATTTTGGTAATTTTAGAAGATTTTTCTTTATTTTTAAAGAATGTATGCATTTATTAAAATATATTTATTATAGTTTTGTTTTTTCGACAATATTTATGTGTTTGTCAAACTATTCTCGAGGTAATACATCAATTTGAAGTGTTCACATAAAATTATAAGCATGCACTACTAACTAATATTTAACTTGGAACTATAACATGCTAGAGAATAAACATAAAATTGATTAGTCATGGGAATTTTGTATAAAATTAAAGATGAATTTTTAACTCTACCTAAGCGATTATTGGGAATCTCTGTAAAAACGGATCAATAATTTTGACTTGTATAAAACTATAATATAGTAAACCTTTCTCAAGTGTCTATTGGTTTGTATGTGCATCAAACCTACACAATTATTGGTACACAAACTAAGTGTATATGGATATACTGTATCATATATCAATTAGTTAATGAAACACAAACAGATTGGAACAATCTAATAGACTAATTTTTCATTATTGATAACATTTTTTACAAACTTACCTTAAATGAGAAACTTACATTTCTCAATTTATAATATGATATAATAAAATTAATATAAAATAATTTTTGTACCAATAGCTTGCAGCTACCTATACTTTAATATACTTTGAATCTACAAACTTCATTTTCAAATGGTGAACTTAATATTGATATGAATAGGCTATATTGTACTTGCATACTAATAATTTTTAGGCTTAACATATGCAACTGTGCCACCATATCTGGCTATATCTGGCATATTATCAGGTATTTTATATATAAAAATTAATTGGAAAAAGACTGAAATATATCCAGCATACAAAAAGACATGAAATATAAGGTTGCTGGTCCATGCTTTGCATGCCATTTAACATAGGTAGTTATATTTATTATTAAATGATTAATTAAAGGTCTATAATGTACTATTACACATTATTAATTAATAGTCCCATTATAATTGTGGCAATATTGAATGCTTATTTTTCAATAGTTGCACAATAGATTTATTATTAAAAAATTATTATTTTTTCAAAATACATTCAAAATAAAATGATTACTTAATAATAAAGTTAAACTATAGTCATTTTAAAATAAAAATATAAACTTCTGATATGCAACTGAATAAATTACTGACATTTTTCACCAGATAGCTATATCCTTACTGTAAAATAACTGCAAATAGGTTAGTGCAATATATTCTATTTTCAGTTTTTTTAGAGTTTCTCAAATGAATGTGTTATGAGTGGGTGTTTGCATAGTGTTATTGTATTATTCTTTCAAAGTAACTTCTAGCCATTTACAGAATGGAAATCTTCAGTGTGCTGTAAAAAAATTGGCTGATTATCATGGGCCTGAGTATCAGTTGGTGTACTGGCTGATTATCAGGCACCTGTTAATCAGGACTCACATAAAATTGTAGCCCTTTGATTACCAGGCACTCTACAGCTTGATAATTTTAGGCTCCATGGAGTTATATGGAACTATAGTTATATAATATTAAAATGATTTACAGATTACAAATGAAAGTAGTGACAAACAAAACAAAGATCTGCAAAATGTGTTCACTGTGTGAACTATTAAACAATTTATTTAGAAATATTCATTAAAAAATATACATAAACATATTACATAATAATATGTATTCAGAAGTTATATATATATATATATATATAAGTAATTAAATACATACATATAAATAGATCATTTTTTAAGGAAATAAGTTTACATAGCTTAGTTACAAAAACTGTGACAAAAATTCTTGAAATTGTTTTTACCATAGAATAATTATACATAGAGTTTTAACTATTATTGATTTCACATGCATTGCATTGTAAATTTTTCTCAAAGTTTGCATAAATGGGTAGACAAAAAGTACATAGTATTATATATTTTAATTAAATTCATTTTTAAGAGAAACTTTGTATATTTTAGCAATTTTAAGATACATAAATTGTCTGGAAAGTATAATAAATTACACTTGTATCAAAAACTGTTTTATTTTTTCTATTATTTCTTAAATAAAAATGCCAAAAAAGCTTATGGGTAGATAAAGAGTAGTATTAAACTGCATACATAATCATTAAGAGTTGAAACTCTATGTGTAATTACTCTGGTTAGGGTAAAAAGTCAAAAAGAGTAATTTTTACTGAATATATGCAGTAAATGACTCCTTTTATTCAGTTCTGATATTAAGTGCCCCAAAAATTTTGACTTCAGATGATTTTTTAATCTGCTATTCCCATCGCATTTAAGTGATTATTATGCTTAATAAGAATAATTTTACTAATTATCTGGAAGTTTGCAATTAATATTCAGTTTATATATCTTCCCCAGATATAGACAGTTTCTTTATTTGTTTTGAGACCTAATATTTTTCTATTTATAAAATGTTTAAAAATATTAAATTTTGCCTTATGTTAAAAGATCTATAAAAATTAAATTCATGTAATTATCTATCCTTCATTTAATATGTTAGAAAAATCTTACTTTACAGTTATTAAAAGAATTAAATTATGATTTATTATCAAATTATTTACAATTCCAACCATGAACTGTTTAATGATTTGTTAGTATTTTACTAATTGTATTTTGAAATGTTTATTAAATTTAAAGAGTGCTATATTCAAACCACCATACACTGTGTAAAATAGTTTAATCTTTAGCCACCATCTCCAATAACTAAGGTTTCTGCAGATTCAGTGTTACATAAATTCAGATCAGCCTGTATTCCATGTTGCCCAAGGAGTATATATCCAGCATATATTAATAATATGATGGTGTGAATCTTCTGCTTTTTTGTGGAATTTCACTTTTTGATAACAAATTATAGTCTTGTAAAATTTTTCATGAAATTTGTTTGTTGTTTTGGGTTAAGTATACCACAATAACTTCAAAGTTTTAGAAAAATGAAAATTCTACATGAAATCTGTACACAAAATATGTTTACTCATATCATACTAACTTTAAAAAGTGCCAGAAAGAATTCAACCAAGGGTTTTTTAAATTTATATGAAAATCTTCATTTTAACCAATTTTATATTATAAAATATTTAATATTAATCCAATACGAATAGTTTTTACTCCCATTTAAAATTTATGGTATTAGTTTTATTCTATCTAAACAATTGACAACAAAAGGGTTTTATTGTAATATTGAAAATTTTGAATTTTAAATAAATTATTCATAGTGCTACTTGAAGTAATATTATAGTGTATTATTACAGGTATACAAATAGTACTTGTCCACTCACCAGGGGTGGGTGAAGTTTATAAACTACTTGACCAGCTGGCGAGTGGTTTCCTGTAATTAAAAATATGGTTATATCTGCTCATTGCATAGATATAAGTGTCACTAAGGAAGAAATATTATGGCTTACTGTATGACATAGTAGTTAATCTTCCATTTATGTACACAACATCAATTATTGTGTTATTAATTATTACATCTCCATTACTGTGTGCAAAATCAATGGACAATATATGGTTTTATAATGTATTCTATTTAAAATTATAGACCAAAACTATACTGTGTGCTGAAATTCCCTTGTTAAGGTTAGGGTGACATTGAGTGACATTTTAAGGCTGATCTCATTTTTCTGTTTGATTTTATTATATTAAGAATACAGTTAGTTGATAGATACTTACATTTTTTTTAATTGGGTTTAGATAATGTATGGGAGTCAGGTGAGTCCATTTTTTTAATGGGCAAGTAGAGTTTGAAATCTTATTTGCATCCCGGTTATTATAACATTTTATAACATTATAACATAGTACAAGAATTAACTGTATGTAAAATATTAATAAATTTGTTAATATTATCAAAATGTTACTATGCATGTATGTCATGAAAATTGAATTCATGTAAACATTAAGCTTTTAGGGTGCAACTAATCACTTTGCAAATTATTACAAATTTCAATTGTTATATTTTTTGGATGGCTTTCAATAGGCTTTTGCCCTATTCTAGATGAGACATATTTTTCACTTTGTAATGTTCCCACTCTTTTGCACAAATAATGATGCACTGATTTGGAAGATTGTTTCCCCAATGTTCCAAGCCCTGTTGTTTCAGCTGACAAAACTCTGGATGCATAATGCTACCATAGCATGAGCTAACCACCTTTGAAATGTTGACACATAAGCCAATTTGTCAGCGTTTTTGAGCAGAGTTTTGGCATGGTTATCTGTGAAGCACTCACCATAAAGAGCCTGTTTTTGAACATGACATCTTGTAAGACACATACTTATCACTTTCAGGCGATACATTTTTCAATCCAAGTGGTTAACTAGACTTGTGAAAAAATGAATTTCCAGTGGAGTTTCTATTGGAGTTGAACATCACTATGTTGAAGAATTGGACGATTGACAACATGGTCATATAATTTTGCATAGCAACATTGTCTTCCACTGTTGAGAAATGAAAAGAATGACTCCTGTAAAGTCTGCAGAGTTCTATTTTGACTCTTAGAAGGTAGTTCGTCCTTTACAACAAGCATGGATGACTGCTTCCATGTGCTATCAAACCACACAATGGGACAGAGTTTAAGATCAACAGTAGCAGTATAGTCATACTTGAGATTATGTATCTTCAAGTCCACCCACAGTTTTTTTAATGTTGATATAATTTTCCTGTACATCGGGACAAATAGCAAGAATGAATAAATGTTTTACTACCAAGTTATGAGTTTTCTACTATTTCAAAGTAACCATATTCAATATTTTTGGTTAGGGTGGTATCAGGGGTGTCAACAATTAGACATACTTTTAAAAAACAATCTCCATCTATCAAACTTTATTTGAGGAATATTCTTGTCAATGTTTCAATGGTTCACAAGCTTATCTATTAAACCATTTAAGGCCTACATTGTTACATAAAACATACCAATTCCAAATGTGATCTATAATTTCATTGGTCATCATAATTTTATTGATTGAAGTAGTGTGCTTTATTAAATATCCAATAAATATCCAATATCTCAGAAACTAATATGTTTCTGAGATCTTTTGCTTTGTTGAAACAAACAAAACACAATGCCATTGTTGCATCTTTATGCAAACATGCATGATGAGGTATTTTAAATAGAATAAACACATATACATCAGATTATAACCACATTCTTTAATTCTAGTCAAGATATTATAATGTTAAATTAATTAAAAATCAATATTTAAATTTTCAAAATATGATCGATGAAATGTTTTCATTGCTTTTAATTGGCTCTTTGTTCATGGTTAAAATGATAAAGAGTTTATAAAGTTAAGAAATGAGAAAGCATGTATTCAGACAGCATTCAGAAAAATGTGCTTTTGAATTTCATTAGGTTATATCATAGATATTTGTTTTACTATACTGACATTGAATTGTTTGTTTATTGATTTCTATGACCTACATAATATTACACTACTTGACTTCAAGTATTGTTTATAATTCATTGTTTTTAAATACACAATTTTTAATATCTAAATAAAATTATTGAAATGTTTAATTTTCTTTTCTTTTTGTTGTCATTTGTTTAGATTGAATAGAACTAATAACATAGGTTGTAAATTGGAGTGGGGAATTTTTAATTTGATTTAAATTAAAGATTTTATAATATAAAAATGGTTAAAATAAAGATTTTCATATTATTTTTATATAAAAATAATGTTTTGAAAGAATGACAGAATATTTTAATAAAAACTTTTCGAAGTTATTGTGGTATACTTAACCTAACACAGTGATCAATAAATACACATAAATAGTTTTATTTTTCCAAATAAATTTATTATTTTTTCATAAATAAGATGATTCTAATCTAATCATACTTCAGATTTTTTACTTTTTGATCTAATATAGTAAAACAATTTATATGTAAATACTTATAATAATACAACATACATTGATTTCAGATTCTTAGTTGTAAAACTAATACCTTTTCTCCAGCTAAATAGCAAACAATATATTTTTTATTTAGTAATCTGGTTGACAGAATATAATTTAATTTCATTCTCAATAAGTTCTGTCATATATATATATATGTCATGAAAATACTGCCTGCATGTTTCTTCTATTCAAACAATGAACTATTAGTCATATTGTAAACTCAAATTCATGCATAAACATTAGTAAGAGGTGCATAGATATATTGTATATTAATTATTTTAAACTTGTAAAGGAAAAATCATTAGAAGACAACCATTTTCTCTTTTTTTTTATTCCTCTTTCCTCTTCTAGACCTTTAAACATATTTTTAACAAACTCACCCAAAGTATAAAATTGGTATACTCTTGTAAATGGACACCATAGATCAAGTAACTAGTGGACAATTATTAGGAGTTGCCTTTAGTTAGTAAATAGAAAATCTGGTGAATTTAATAGTTTTTTAATTCAAGTTATAATGTGATAACATCATTTGAGATGGTTACTAACAAATAGGAAAATACAATTGCTTGTCAATTGAGCCTCACAAAAAACTAACCCAACATGTACACTTTTTCATAATACAGACTGACATTAAATTAAGTAACTCCATGATTTTTTACAAATTAAAATAGGGGAATATTTCAATTTATGCCAAGATACCCATTACTGCCCTTGTAAGAATTTTAATTGTAACTGTTTTACCCTGTTTTCACTACGATTATGGCCTATAATGTTAAATATTAAACTCTATGAAAATGTATGCACTCTTATAGTTAATTATCCATTTTAAGATTAGTATTTAAAATATTGAACACTCAGTACTAATTGATATATAAATATATATGATATGTTTAATGCTGGATGTTTTGTGAATTTCGATACCATTTTTTTATCAACCACATATTTTTACAAAAATTAAAAAAGTATTTACATTAAATCCTTAATTTAAATAAGTATTTTATAATATACTGGTTAAGTGTTGCAAACAACCACTGGCTAAATTTGAATAGTTTGGCAGAAGTATGGCTGAACCTGGAAATTTCATGCAAAGTTTTTTTTTGATTGATTTTGGTAGCCCAGGGTCTACCTTTTCTGAATCTGCCAGGTGCACTCTGGGTACCCTTGTCTTGAGCATTTTGAGAAATTCAAGATGGCTGTCATTTGAGATAACTCACTATAACTCAGTTAGTATTTGACCTAGGATGATAATTTTGGTGTCTAACCATATGTTTTGAGGGGCAAGGAATCCATTGAAACTATTTATTTGACTGGTTGGAGATTGCATCATAGGGAAATCCAATATGGCCGCCATATTACAAAATTAAAACAAAACATACAAATTCAATATTATAATATATGTGGATTGAATTATAATTATAATATACAAGAATAGTAATTGAAAAAGGTTTAATGGTTCCAGCTACAGAAAATTATTTAAAATATTTGTTTTCCAAACATTGAGTTAGTGGTATGGTAATTAGGACAGCTAAGTAAGATTCCTGCAATCTGCAGCATAACAAGCACAGAATATTGTACAATTCAAACCGTCCCTTGTGCAGGAGTTGTCTGTCACTCTTGCATCCACATCTGATCATATGCATGACAGTTTCTGGGGCAAGTTCTATATTTGTGGGAAGGGGAACTGGTTGTAGCATCTTCAGTTTGAGTCTTTCACCCATCCGTACATTTCTGCATCAAGTTCAGGCAGATTGATATCTTCCAGTGAACGCTACACAATGCCTTGGTGATAGGCCCTTCTTACATTCTCTCCAAAGGCCTCACATGTAGGAGGAAGGGAACACAGTTTTGGTGGTGCTGCAAAGGCCTGACCCATTTTGGATGCCCATATCCTCAAGCATGTTTGGGACATTGATTTAGTTGTAGAATATTGATCGTAACAGGCAGACATGAATGTGGTTGCCTATGGGAGAATCAATTACCCCTAAAAGGGATAGTGAGTGTCCAGCTTTCAGAACCTTCAATGCAGTACCTTTACCAACCCCATAGCAGCATGCTACCATATCACCCCAGTAAGAGTATAAGCTGGCAGGAGTTTATTCCCAAAAGACACATGCTTCTCCATGGTTTTTCCAATGTCAATGACTGTATGATCCTTAATTGGTGATTCCATGGTGATACAATTTTTCATGGTTCCAGCAGGATAATAATGAAGCAAGAGAATGAAAACGTCAGTGTCATCAGATATCACAGTTATATCACTCTCTTCATTATTTCGAGCAGACAGCATCCCCTGTTGGACAATAATATTGTCTGCTTCCTCATGACTAGTTGAAAGGTCCGCTCTCCTTATCACTACACCTCCATGGCTGATCTAAAATAGAGCAGCGTTCTCACCAATCACTATCAACTTGTGGCTTTGAGGGTATTCATGGAATGACTCGTCTTCAATCAGAAGTTTGACAACCAGGTTTATCAACTGTTTCTTGTTTTCGGTCAATGTCAATACAGTCTTTTGAGGTGGTAACATGGTGTTCAACTCCAGCTTGTAGACTTGGCTAACTCCAGTGGCCCTAGCACTTCTGGTGACACTCTTAGTACTGTAATCATAGTACTGATTGAACACTAGGTGAACATCTCCAACTTTTAGTCTCTTGGCAATGGCCTGTTTCAAATGTTTGCATAGTCTGTAGTGGTGCCCTCCACAGGCCAAGGAATCACCCAGAGTAGGGCTAAACCATAAATCACAACTACTGAAGTGTCACTTGCTGTTATCTGAGCAGATACCTCAACCTGAAGCTGTCGCTTTAAGGAAGACTTTGATGTTGCAGCTCTCATTTCTCCTGTGGTGTCAAACATAGACCTTGGTACTGGGGCCAATTCATAGGACAGAACATCTTTGATATCTACATCATGCCCACTAGCCTGTAGCCTTATGACCCTGGAGTAGATTACATTCATGTCATACACTTTAGTACTTCCCACATTGACATGTTTCTTTGCAGCCACCATGGTAGTCATGGTCTTGTGAATTGTTTCATGTAAGCCACCAGGTAATTTTTCTCCAAATTTACTCCACAGGCCATTCCACGCCCACGCTGGTGCCTAATCACATGCTCCCCTTTCATGAACCAGACTAGTGCCTCTTCTGGGAGGGCTTCCATTGCCCTTAGGTAGCACATCCCCTACCTTGCGTAATGCACATGGCCAGTGGCAAAGAAACAAGGAAGCATTTGTTTGAATGCCTCAAGATGCAACAGCTATTCAGCCTCCCGCTCAGCTCAGATGAGTGATGTAACTGTGATATCCGATGACACTGACGTTTTCGTTCTCTTGCTTCATTATTATCACTCTGGAAGTATGAAAAATCGTATCACCATGGAATCACCAAGCCATTGTGTGGCATTGACTGGAAGATAGCAATCCGCCTGAACTTGATGCAGAAATGTATGGATGGGTGAAAGACTCGAAACTAAAGATGCTACAACCGGTTCCACTTTCTGCAAATATAGAACTTGCCCCAGAAAATGTCATGCGCATGATCAGATGTGGATGCAAGAGTGACAACTCCTGCAGAACGCATGCGTGCAGGTGCACAAAGGATGGTTTGAAATGTACAATATTCTGTGCTTGTTATGCTGCAGATTGCAGGAATATTACTTAGCTGTCCTAATTACCATACCACTAACTCAATGTTTGGAAAACAAATATTTTAAATAATTTTCTGTAGCTG